>JAUMHA010212156.1:9687-29664 GCA_032359765.1 Saxidomus gigantea | reverse complement strand
ATCTAGTTGAAATCAAGGTCCCCTTTTTATTAGTCATATACATTTATATAAATGACAGTTCATTTGATGACAGTGAATAAGAACACTAATCTTACATCCCCCATTCACAAAACTTAAAGTACCAGTACTTGATACTCCCCTTTTCTTTCGAAAAAAAAAGTCTGAATGAACAAGTGTCACTAAAACACTTAACGCTTACATATTTTAATGTTACATTTCTGTACCGATCATATGCTAGCATAACGATTTTGACAGATGGGCAACAAACTTAATAAACTTGTGGCAATTTGATTTCAAAGGCCACATGCTTTTCTTTGGATTCTTTGTTTTAAGGCAGGAAATACTTGACCATGTGCTCACAGCGATTTTGATTTGAAAATTTAAATACGGTCAAGACTTAATGGGGTTCAAGTAGCAATTAGTGTAATTTTGTTTATCTTAAAACAACTGCTCTTGAATAGGAATGTACCGAATCTTTGTTTCAAATTTTAATGATGTTGAATTTTGAAGAGGCCGAACCCCTTGAAAAATTGCGTTTCAAGTATTTCTTAGGCCGGGACATCCTTTATCAAAATACCACAAAGATCTAGTCATGTGATTACGAATGTTGTTTTTAACTGAAGTTTTCTTTTTTGAAAAAATCGTATACATCCTATTCAAAGTTAAGTGTTTACTCTTAAAAGCGATCGCAGCTGACTAAATGAAAAGGATAAATGTTTTTGAACCATTGAAATGCATTTAATGCCGTTACTTTACAAGGATTGTGACTAAGACAAGATGTCTGCCAATATAATTGCAGAGGAACCAATTGCTTAGCATCATTCTAAGATGCATTACGACCTTTGACTATTACGACGTTGGGACCAAAATTTCCTAGTATTCACGGTCCTAGCAACAACAACAACCACAACTACAAAAATATGCAACGAACTGAAGAAATGCACAAACGTCAAGTTTTTCTGTAAATCAATGACAAAATTCATCAATTTTCAAATTAAGAACTCCTAATTTAAGTTACACTCCTATCAGATGGAGAAGTTTTCACACAAGTACTGGACAAAAACGTACCATAAATTTTACTTTGAAGAAATTTGGCACAATTTTTTTTTCTATTGTACCGCAACATTTTAAATAACTTAAACCCGCCTTTCAGTGTTTTTCCTGTAGCTGGTTAAAGATAGCTTTGCTTCATTGTTATTGTGACATTGCAAGCCCTTTAATATGAAGACAAGATGAAACCTTTCTAGTGTCTGTATTCAATGGTTTTCTCTTATTGTACATTTAAATGGTATCTCCTGAAAAGACTTTATGTAACAATGACACATGGCATTCAGAAGTCACAGAGACGAGTCAGCCAGATCTGGTATAACGTGACTACCATTAACGGTACCTGACATTTCACAGACTAATAACACAGGGACATGCTGATCAAAATATTTCATTTGTAATATATATTACGAAGAGAAATCTACGATTCTTCAAGAGTAGTATTTTCAAGTGTAAAACTCCTAAAATTCCTTGTACGTCTGTAGCAAGTAAAATAACATCTCTTGGTCAAAGTTTCATAGCTGTATGAAAGCTTGCTGCAAAACAAAATGTTGTAATCCATCAGATTGAGAGATGGCTGGGTAACTGGCACCCGAGTTTGAAGGGTACGTGGTACGAGCGTGAATAATAATGCACTAAAACCATTATTTAGGTACAACACAATGACTTGCGAGGCTTGCAGACAAATTACCCTAAAATACTGCAATGGTAACACTTCTGGAAGAGGTTTTGTCATTGGCTCATGGCTTTTACCATGTTCTATTTTGCACAGCCAAACTAAATTTAATGTATCTTAAAAGTTTAATGGGTATTTGTAACTCTGCTGAATCCTTTTCTACATCAATTTTCATCAGAGTCTTATATTGCCGAAAGACAGAATCAGTCAGCTGCGTTTGGAGGAAATAAGACAATCATAAACGTAGGCTTTCTTCCATTAAATCTTCAAGCAAAATGTTTACATGTCAAAGAAAAACAACTATAAAATTTCCATTCTTCTCTAGGAAATATAGAATCTGTTAATTAAATCTTTATATCTTGGGTTTATAGATTAGTTAACTGTAGACTGGTTAAATAATTAATGAATTTTAGAGTTCCAGCTGTCCCAGTCTACCAGGTTAAATCTTGACAGAGAGAAGCTTGCAATGTCATCAATAATCCATATATCTTCTGATCTACACAGATCTGTAGCTTTAATCACAACCTGAAACAGGAGATGCCTACTTTTCTTTTCATAATCAGTTTGAATTTAAAATCTATTTTCCACATATCAAATGCCAGACAAAGCTGCGAGACAATTACCCGTGGACATGAGGGTACCATTTTTCAAACCCTTTCAGTGCCACCTTATGTAAAAGAAATGATGGCTGCACCTTCAGTTCTATTACTTCACATTCTTAGAATGAAAGTCTACGAAAATTGCTAACATGAAATAAATAAAAAATCCTAATTTCATCTCAGTATATAACATACAAACTGTTTTACCCACAAAACAACCTGCACTATGGGAGTTTTTCATTTTTGTTTTCTTGTTTCATGTAACGTTATTACCCCTTGAACTTTAATCATTTTTACAACAAGAATACCATTGGAAAGCATTGATAGTCCCTGAAGAAGCACTTGGTATGAACTCAAAAGTTAAAGTCTTCATATGAAAGTTTGGTTGAGCACAAAATAAATTAATATAATACAAAGTATAGCCGTACAATGCAATTTAATAAAGGGAGATGATTAGAAAACTATGCAGTTATGGTTCTTAATTTGCACCATCTCATTGCATCATTGCGTGAATTTCAACAAAACATTTCTTACAGTTTGGGAGTTACGCTCTATTCATACAGACAAAGCTGCTCCTGCATGCCTTAGGGTGCATTAAAATGTTAATCTAGTTCAAGGTGACAATGATAAATAATTCTAGCAACAAGAACAGAGTTCATAGCCAGTGGAAACCATTCATACTTTACAATAAACCATCTTACACTTTTGTCAGCAGGACTGGGAAATATTAATGAACTTTTTAACTCTTGCTTTTAGTTAAATCAATGCTGCTGTTGATGTTTTTAAGAGTTTTATGCCCGTTCCCCATCCTCCTTAAGAAACTGCCAACTTTCTCACATAAAGAGACATGGTCGGTAGCAGGTTTTAAGCCAATGACCCTCAATCTATGAGAGGTTACAGTGACTTCAAGTCAGCAACTCGGAACACTTGACCATGAAGGTGGACTA
The DNA here is from genome assembly GCA_032359765.1 of Saxidomus gigantea. NCBI lineage: Eukaryota > Metazoa > Mollusca > Bivalvia > Venerida > Veneridae > Saxidomus > Saxidomus gigantea. Next base: position 26,395 of record JAUMHA010212156.1, on the reverse strand, counting down.
ATCTATGTTGTTTACCAGATGGCTTAGAATGTATAAAGGCTTAGTTTCATTAATTATTGTGAACCATCTTTAAAGATGCAGCCCTTTTTGATGTGATTATGAAATACTTTCTTTCCAGGCACATTTACCTTTTGGATTCTTTCCTTAAACGACAGGCACTACCCAAGTGTACACAAATGATTTCCATCCTTTACCTAGCAGATGGCTCACCAACCACCCATACTAGAACGAACCACAGCCACAGTTCAAACCTTCAAAATCCCTCTTCAAAGGCTGATGCCAAAACCACTAGGCCAAAGGTTTCATGTACAAAGATATTTAGTTGCATCTGATATTTTTTTCATTCCTGAGGCATCTTTGTAAGTAATAGCTTTACACTTAGGATATGTCTTCAAATCAGTCTATACAATAACACAAAATCTAACCAGAAACTGCTGGATATAGACCATTCAGAGGGGCAATTTATCCATCAATTTCATAGGTTTATTTCTAAATTCCAATTAGCATATATAAAATTACCAATTCCATACAAGATAACACAGTATAAAACCAAAGGAGCCTGAGTTTGAAAGATAAAATCTGTTTTTGATGACTTGTCAATATCAGATATGAACCATTACATAACATTGTACCACACAAGATTCTGGCATTTCTAAATTGGTGATGGCACTACATCACAGTTCCCAGCATGGGGGCTGATCAGCACCTAATCCAATTTTACACATCAGTTTATTGTTTAAAAATCAGACTAAAAAATCTAAGGCACTAATTATTCATAATTATGTAATTTCAAACCCCCTGTGGGGTTTTCTAATAACAACAGATATCTTGTCATCTGGGGTTGATAACTTAATACATATGTCATCATTTACAAAGAGGACAGAGTTGTCAAGACAGTTAAAACAGGCTTTTTGTGCAAAGGTGTGAAATTCAAGTTATTTAAAGATTTGAATCTCCACTTGTATATGTTATGTAAACAAATCACACCATCCGAAATCTCCACTGAAGTAGATCACAAATAAGGAAATGTAGATACTTAAGGAACTGGCTTAATGAATGTAAAACTGATCAAGGAAATATCGCATGTAGCATTCTCAAGTTGCTGTACTAATTAACCAATCTGACTGAACCACAGAAAGAAACTGTTTCACATATGGCTCTAAAAAATTATTATTTCCATTGAAGATTTTTGTCAAATGTTAAATACCCCTGGCCTAGGTTTCTATGAACAAAATGTACAAAGGAAACTTTTCAGAATTATTCATTATTATCTTTCTGTAAAGACAATTTATCATCTAACAGTTTCACATTCTTTTGTTATCTTATATCATTTCAAATATGTAAAACCTGATCAAAGTAAATGAAAATATTTTAGCGAAATAATCCAAAAGGTAAAGATGTATCTTGTGTTGTTTATACAACAGAGTGGGTGTCAAAAAGTATGTTTTTATGCTTAATACAACTTAGAAGATTGAGTGCCAGCTCTGTGCTCTCTTATATCAAATGCTCCAAATTCCACCCCTGTCACCCCTCAAACCTTTAGACTTTAACCCAAATGTTGTTGTTGTTGTTTAGAGCTCGTTCCAACCTTGGTTGTTCTAACAGACAGACAGTTTACCTAACAATCGTTCCAGGGTAGAACCAGTAATAGACTCTGACTGCCAACTTTTTCACATAAAAAGACATGTTCTGTAGCAGGACTTCAATCTATTAAAGGTTACAGTTATATACTAATTTATTTATTCTCGATTGTGAAACAAGTTCTTACAATTTAGATTAATCGCTCTCGAGACTCATTCCAGATGGAGTCAACCTCGGAGAGAGAGGCAATGTGGAATTATTTGTGTCTTGTCTATTAAAGGACACTACCAACATTGCTATGGTAGGGATTGAACCCGGGGCCCTTCGATCCTGAGGCAAACATGCTACCACTGCGCCAAATCAGCTCCAAAACAGTGATCGCAAGCGAGACTCTAACCACTCCGCCACTGAGGTGGTCTTTAAGTTAAAGACTTTAACCCTGCAAAATTGAAAACTCATTTTACCTCTATGTACAAAATTACTATGATCTTTCTCCTGGCCATATGTTTTATGGGCAATGTTACATTTTGATGTTTCATATCTTTGCTTTCACACCAATATGCAGACAGAAATAATCTATTTTTTTCCATGTGAATTAGTACTTTTTCCCCTTCATTTCTTTAACATGGACATTTTCGAAACAGCATGGAACTGTTTCTATATCTTGAAGGCTTTTTAACAATTAGTTTAAGAGAAAAAATAGAAACACAAATAGCATTAAAAGCCTTAAGAATTAAAACCATGTTATACATAATGGCTGAATGTTTTAACAGGATTTAAAACTTTTCAGCATCAAACAGTATGAGCAAATATTCTGAATGGCAGCTAGCATAATTTTCTTTGGCAGTTATAAGATTCTGTAAAGTTTCTTAATTTTCATTTCTCTATTTTGAACAAACACCTTGGTAATCCTCTGCATTTCTAGACTTCCATCATAACTTGGCAATATCTGGGAGTAAACTCTGGCTCTAAACTTTTAGAGACAGGGCATGCATTATGTGTACAACTCCCATTCACGTCCCAATGGACACCCCCTCTCTCTCTTCCCACTATAAAAACTGTGATGCTGGCAGGAAAAAGATGCAAGTCAATTTACTTAACCCTTGAATCAGGGCATATTTTTAAAGTTTGGTGAAGGCACCCTGGCCCCTCAATTTTGGGAAAGTTGAAGTGATAATTAGCTGAAGGGGGCACTAAAATCCCAGTGTAAAGTCAAAGTTTTGGGAAAGACACCCTATACCAGCCTCTGATACAGAACTTAAATATGCCCTGCTTGAAACCACTGCAACAGTCATTCATGTCTCTCCATACACTGTGCTCTGTCAAGTGTCAAGAACAACACTTCAGAAAAGAGCTAAAATTTAGTAATGACCAATCAAGCACAGGCTTGTATTAAAACCCTTATCAGAACTTTTGGTTTGGTAAATTTTGGTTTAGCTGACCCTATGTTCTATGTGATTTTGGCTTAAAAACCAATTGTTTACAGAAAACAACAACTTATTCTCTACAACTTACTAAAGATTACTAATTTTCAATATCTTGCTTTTTCTTGCCTTTTTTGAGGAATAAACAATGGGAAATTTTACTATAAAGTCAATATTTTTTCTTATTTAAGTTTATTCAATGTCACCATCTGCATGTTAATGGTAAATATGAGCAATTCAATACTAATTTTCTCAGCTGCACACAGCAGGGACAACAAAAACAAGAAAGTCCTGATAAAATTATCTATGGAGTAAATCAGGTTTACATTAAAACCCTAGCAGGCTAAGAATAACTACATGTTATATCTTACAATTCTCAACATTTTCTTTTGATGTATTTTTTTTATCTGCCAACATTCTTGATTTCTGAATTAAAAAAAAATCAAAAATATTTAAATAATTGCAAAAGCAAAGACAAAACTCTTTAACATTCTTTACACTCATGCATTGTCAGCATCCTTTTCATACACTCTGGTATAGAAACTTTAATGCGTTTGGTTATTTTTATAGTTCTCATTTTCATTCAAATTGCCAAGTACAGCTACTGTTTAAATCTTAACCTGCTTCCTATATATTTTTCTGACTTTGCAGCCAGTGTTGATCATGATCAGCTGGCACATCATCTAAACTGAAAGGTGAACATGTTCATTTGACAAAAGTGACATAACATGATCAGCCTGTGCATAACCTAAAAGTGCTATAGATCACACTTAGTACCTTTTGAACAAGTAGTTTTATAGAGCATACTGCCTCCAAATCCTATTTTAAAATGCATACATATTATCTGTATAAATGTATGTCTGTTTCTTGATATTATCCTAAACGCAAAATGAAAAATAAACTTCGTGGTTTTTCATTTACTATTTGGGTACGACACAACTGAGTACGAATAACAATAATGTGCAATTGGATTTGTACGTCCCATTTACTATATCCAGGACAATTTCTACTGCTCTTTACGTTATTTTCATTCAAAAACTATATCATATAATAGAATAACTTCACCATACAATTTATATTTACATTGCAATTCTTTATTTACAACTTGTCAGTTTTCTATTTTCACTTTGACTTTCTGAAGCGTTCAATCTGACCCAAAATCAAGTCAAACCTACGCTTTGTTTTGGCCTTGAAATATATATTTAGGGTATTAATATACAGCCATAGTAGTGACTTTATATCACATTTATATAAACCCGTTATGCGTGTTTCCTTAACTCACCCGTGTTGTATTTACTGTGATGTTTAATATTATCACTCCATGCCCTATTTGCCGCCATCTTTCATGCAGCATTGCATCCTGGGGAATTAAACGCTTCACGTGAAACTACTCAAAATGGCGAGCAAGTGCGCTGACGAAAATAATAAGGTAATATTTTTGAGCTTATTCTTTAACATGCGGCAGAAAATTCGGATTTATTTGATTTGAAATGTTATATCATAATTTTTACTTTTGAGTGGAAATAAATGGATTATTCAAGCGGCATTGGAAAATGGTTTAAATCTACATAAAACGGTAATTAAATAGCTTAATTGAGTAGTACTGCGTTTAAATGAAATACGGTCACGGTTTCTTTTTACATAAAGTCTCTTTTTGTTTATTATGTATACGGTTATATTATACGATAGTTTGTAAAAAATAAAATGCTTTTAAAAATATAATGAGAAAGAAACTAAATTTGTTTTAACACTTTTTGTCTGCAAAACAAATAAATACATGACAGTGCAGTTATAACTGATGCTGAACAATTCTTTTTTTCTCTCTGTATTCTTTTTGAAATAAAGCCACATTTATTGATTGCCTCTTTTGAAGGAACTGGCTACTTCACTAATATATTGGAAAAATTTACAGCGCTGGCACTGGCCAGTTCGTAATAGTATTGGATTAAAAAATATTCAATATTCACGGAAGGCCATCATCTTTGTGCATATTAAATCGTTTGAATGATTAATGTTTAACAGAAGTGTTCAAAAATTCATGCAACAAACACAAGACACTTTGTTTAGAAGCAGTTTTTATTTAATTATTAAACCCTTAAGTCCATCTGACTCCTTCAGGACTTGAATTTCTAAACACATGCAATAGAATTTCAGTGGTCAGTTGTATTGAACGTGTGAAGAAAGGGGTGGAGCTTAGCAGGATTTAATTATATTTAATGTATGCAAGCCATCTGGAGATTAAAACATCTGGAATATATGTAAGCAGTGCTATACACTTTGTCTACATTGAGAAGTTGAAAGTTGATGCTGAATTAACTTTACTGCTGAGGCTGTGTTATATACATTACTTTTGAGTATAAGGAGTTATTTTTGGCATAAGTATTCCCAGTGACAGATAAAGGTACAGAACAAGATAGAATGTAAACAAGATTTAGGTATTTACATTTTTGTTGTTGTTTTTACTTTGATTAATATGAACTATGAATTATTTCACACTATTTGAGGATATATTTAATGGTTTAGTCATAAAAACTAAATGGAAGTCTAACAAAAAGCTGAAGTTGTAAAGTGGTTTAAATGATGATATTTTTTAAACTTGTGAATTTTTATGGCTCATCAGTTTGGAATCTGAAATCTGTCTATACTTTTGAAATCATTCAAAAGTAATTTATCAGTATAGTTTTGTGAAATATCTTGAATTTAATTAACTAATTAATTATAAATTGTCAGCCTGAGTAATGACTATGGTATCTTACTTAGTAAATAACCAAATTAATTAAATGTTAAATCTTAATGGGGCTAAATATTACAAGCAAAATTCGCATGTTAAGACAAACAGACTTAAAAGGGATATCTTGGACATTAAAACATTTATTGCTGTCGTTTTTTGATGGATACTGTCCACTGCCATCAATCATAAAGGCAAAAATTTTATGTTAATTGAACTTCAGCATGAGAGGTCAGTGTGCACATGTGACAGGGTAACAGTAAACAATATCATATTGTCAATATCATTTGAAAGCTGGCAGTGGAGAATGATGTTTCAATCGACAGCTGTTGTTCTCAGTGGAAAAGCTTGAAAAATTTAAATCATTGTGAAAAATATTTAAAAGCTTTTAAAAAAAACCTTTGGGTTTGTTTGAAGAATATTATATCTCCGAGGATTTTAAATCTACAGGCAAGTTTAGTTTAATTCTTTTGTGATTTGTTGATTTTTTTTGTAGTTAAAACTCCTGTTTATAATTTTTTATAAAAGTTAAATTTTGACTTCTATACATGCTCTTTAGATAAGAATAATTTTATATGCATTTAAGGTTCATTTAATTGTATCGTCTTTTATGTGTTTGTGATACAGTGATATTTCTCAAAAAGTGTTTTTAATGATTTATAATCTGGAATTTATCATCAATCTGTTAATTTCTAATTATAATCGGTGTAATATTTGATAAGGTACTGTCAGCCAGTTTCATTTTTTTTTTATTCCATTTATACAAAGATGTCAGCTCAGCATCAATGAAAATCAGAAAACAAATGTACAAAAATATTTGCTTTTCTTCCTTTGCCAAGATCCATTATTCACGCAAAGAGAACCTGTATCGCTGATTTGTTGACTAATGTATTAATTCTGTGATAGATAATCATTGTTGATCCGTAACTCGACTATTTTGTGATCAATTAAATTAAATTCAATGACTATCATTATCTGTAAGTGATAACAAATTTAAATATTTTGTTCAAAAATTTTTTCATTACAATTTAATACTGTTCAATACAACAGAAGGGTTTGTTTTTATCTTTGTCTGATTTCCAGTCCATTTCTAATTATGTCTCAAACGAAAATTTAATTTAGTTACATCCCATTTATCAATGAAAATTTCCATTGATTAACCGTTAAAACTGTGATGTCACCGATATGACTGCTGTGTATATTTTTCTTTCTCTTGAAAAAAACATAGGGATTGGCAATTTTAGTGAAAATAAAAATAACCCAGTGCGACCATTTGTTTGTGTGTAAAGCAACTTTAAATCAAAGGCTTGCAATTTTCATTTTAGTTTGATTAAACATGTATAACTCAAAGCGTATGTATAGACCCAAGAATGTGTTTCTGAGACAATGTTTTTTTCTTTTCTTTTTTGATGTAGAAAAGAGGTTGCAGGGCGATGTTTATATGTGTTTCAGATAAGCTCTGTACAGTGAACTTAATTAGTTAGAAGCGAGCATACAGTATGACAGATATTGCCTTAACATATTATATGTCTTAAGTGTATGAGTATTAATTATGAACATACAACCAGCCGCTAAATGTCAGTCTGAAACTTTTTTGTTTTCTCCTCTTGTTTTCTGTTCAGTAGTTTGTTGTCTCTGTAAGTTCTTGTAACATGAAGACTTAGTATGCACGTATTTTTTGGATGTAAACGTTAATTTTGCGACCAGTATAATAAAAGCGAGTTACTTTTCAAGCTCAGCATACTGTATAATTGTATAAAAAGGGTTACAACTGTAACGGTGTAATGGTGATGACTACAAGATATGTTTGAAAGATGGTGTTGAAATGTTACCCCTTTGATTCAACATTAGATTTCTGATATAAATAATTCATAGAGATATACTTAATCCATAAATTAAGACTGTTACCAAAGCATCAGGTAAAAGTTGGCTATATACTGAGCAGGAATTCAAAAGAAAAACCCTTCTAATAAACTTATATTACAACCAATTACTTGTACTTCACAACTGAGCTATAAACCACTGCTACTTTATAAATCTAGCTCCCTTAGCAGCCTGTTAGGGATTTATCTCGGCCCTTCATACAAAATTCACAATCACAGAACAAAAATTATACAAACTCTGCATTTATCACGTAAATTAGAGTTCAGACTTTTGGAAGAACTTATTCTAAAGATCTGTTTTTCACCCATGAATGAATTACCCCAAGTAAAACGATCCCACCTAAATCCAGCTACGCAATGCTCCTGATGTTTGAAATGTCTAAAATTCCAAGATATGAAATTAATTATAGATTTCGGTTCAAATATTTACACAAAGGCGTCTTAGGATTCAGATGCTGGTTTTACTGGCCTCTGTACTGGATAATAAATGAGAAACATATCTCATAAAATTACCATGTATCATACAAGTCCTGGAGGTAATGACAGAGATGTAAAAATTTGTATTTATTCCATTTGTTAATATGACAGAAGATAAAACCCAGTCTCATTTAACTTAATATATTTTTTTTCCTTAATGCGTAACCTTCATTTTTTATGCACAAAAAACTCCCACTCCTATGTACTGCATGGTACTAAGTTGAGCCCCACATCATTTGTTCTAATGAACACACTTCAGAGTTGGAAAAATTCCTTTAGATAAGAGTTTAATCGTAAAAAAAAAACGTAAACATTCTTTTTTTTGAAATTCAGTACCAGTCCCGTCATCTTTAACTTTTAAACTTTGAATTCAGTTTTAACATGTTGTGTAAAATATGTTGTGGCCTATTTGCTGCCGTTTCGCCGAATCATTAAAACTTCTTAGCCGTATCCCTCCTGATTTTTTTCAATATTGTACGCAAGCAAAGTAACGGGGAAACCAACTGTTTTATTGCCGGCCTTACGATGTAATTAGATTCCATACAGTGACTCAAATATTGTGTCTTTGATATATATATTTTTTTAGGATTGTGCTTTTGTAATTAATGTTTAGAGGTTCGGAAATGAAACAAGTGTATATGTTACTAGGGATGAAGGATTTTATGCCCTAACGTATAAAATTTTCGAGATTAATATCAGTTTAATTTTTTTTTATAATTTTTGTAAGTTCAACCCACCCTTAATAGCTAATTTGTTATAGGCCCACCAACCCTTAAACCATAAAATTTCCTGGGAAAAAAATCTGAAAAACAAAAATTGAGTAATCTGCTTTGAATGATTCAACTTGATCTGCTCTGGACTGTATTAAACCCACTGTCAGGTTTTTAATTAAGTCCAGAATTTTCAGTGCATTGTTCTCTTCTTGTGTTGGTCATTATCAGAAATTTTTATCATCAGTATTAATGCATTCTGGGAAAGGTTCACAGGTTAACAAACTAAACAAGAGTGGCTACCAGATTTCTAATGTAAGTGAAATTGATGGGGTTTAGATACAGGCAACAATACATGTGAAGAAAATTTGGCAGGATTGCATGCTTTTCATTATTAATAATAGTTAGACAATAGGTAACACATGTGCGAGAGAATGCTATTACACAATTTGAGATGGTCAGTACTGAGTGGATAGGTCAGTTATTAGTGGAAAAGTTGGAAAGATGTATGGTGTGAAATTTGAGATAGCCATGGCAACAGAAGTTTGGTATTATCATCAGGGAAGCTGATTTTTACCACACTTACATCTGTTGAGAAATTAATTGAGGTACAGGGAGGGGAGCTGATGCTAATAATTGATTATTGATTGACTTGATGATGGTTATATTGCGTGCAAATTTCATGTACTATATATACAAAGATAGGGCAGTTTTTTAAAAAAAAGGATGAAATCACCAAAATGAACTTTTTTAATGAGTCATACAGCAAAATGAAATATCAAGACATTTGGTTTTGAAATAAAAAGTATAATAAAAACACCGTGAGATCATTATGATATGAAATTAAATCCAGTGAAATGCTAGTTGTTTTTCTTTCATTAAAAGGATTTTGATGAATTTGAATTTCAATTATTTTGACAATTTTGACATAATGGCTTAGTATTCATTCACATTTCACTGATTTAGAAGTATTTTTTATATAAACAAGTTATTCAATTTTAAACCTCAACAGTTATATGACAGCCCATACTCTTTTTCATTCAGGGTCTGTTTTTTCTGGATTAACAAAATTTGATTTTGCCAAATCCTGCAATTTATTGAGTTTGAATTTAAATAGATATAAAAACATTGCATTCCATTGTGTTTTATTTTGCAAGTTGATCCAATAATCTTTTTCACCTTAAAATAAAGTGAGAAAAATAGTTGAGACCATTTTAAATCTTATAAGTGTTAACTAAATAAACCTGTTTTAAATATTGATAAAAATCAGTATAATAAACAAAAATTTTCCCTTTATGTACCCCATGGGCACAAAAGATTTTAATCCATCTGGCAATTAGAAAGATAAGTGGTCCTATTTGTAAAGACTTATTGCTTGTTACAAGTTTTTATATACTTTACATAACCTCGCTCAGCATGGGTACTGACATCTTGAGAAATATCTGGAAATGTAGCAGCTATCATCAATAATTATCAGCAATAATTTATGAACCCTGCTGGAGCCTCAAAATCAGTTAAGCCAGATACAGTTTCATTTTTTTCCTCTCTTTTGCCTGCTGGTCAGTTTTGAGTTATTACATTGATGTACAAACATATGGAATAGATGAGAGATATAAACTAAATCTTGAGCATGTCATTCTACACAGGTAAGAAGCGATTTTTTAACTTTGCATAGGAGTGAAACTTACTTAATGTGGCATTTATCGGTGCTAACAGCTTCTGTTTTTTTGTAACTAGATGCGCGATACAACCATTATTGTTTGCATGCACAGTTACTGTTCTCTTATTTGTCTTCAAAGGACTTTCATTCAATTGAGATTGTCGGCATTCTCACTTTAATTACATACATTGATACAGTGTTATGTACATAACATTTTCATCTGTTCTTATGTTAATATATTAATATATATATAGGTGTTAGATAGCTTATGATGTTTTAAATCTTTCGTGAGTTCATTCTAAATTCTCACTTTTTCCACACATCAAAAGAAAATTTTATAAATTTTAATCAAGATCTCCGATTGGTGTAGATTTTTATTGCATGTCATTAATCAAAACATCTGTCACAGAATTTCAAAAAGCTAAAGATTGGAATATGTTTAAATGTGTGAAATATTTAGTATGCAGTTAATTGGTTGAATATCAAAGGCTTAAACAAGAAATACAAAGACATCTGGAGAAGGAAAAAACATGTTACACAAAAGCAGTACATATGTATATTCTGGCCATGTGTCAACAACTTGATGTCAAAATCAACAAAATATTTTATGTAGCAATTATTAAAAATTTTCACAAGATATTTTTAAATAAACAATATTTTAAAGTTGTGAAAGTGTGACCCAACTTTTGGCATTGCCCTGTAGCTAGGAAGTAACAGGCTGTTAACACATGTTTTCTGTCAGTATTGTGTACATTAGATATATTTGAAAACTTTTAAAAAATTTGGAGATCCATTGATAGCTTGACATTTGACATCTGGTACAATTTAGTGATTTTGGCACTGTACAGTTAGTGTTTGGAATCATCCTGTAAATGTGTGTATTGTAGTTGAAACAGGGGATTTCTGAATTTTTTCTTGACATCTGCCATATGGTTAAATTAAGAAACAAGAGTTCCAGTGGAGATTGTTATTTCGATCTTGACAGTTTTGTATATTAGGTCTGTTTTGGATTTGTTCACAAGACATTAGTTTTAGTAAAGTGTTAGACAAAAGGATTTGTCAGGAATTTTTGGAGCACAACTGTATAGCTTTTAATAATTATGGAGCATTCATGTACAATTTGAATCTACAGGTATTTAGAAATTTTCTTTATTTATCTTTTTTTAGTTTAACATGTTCAAAAGAGTATGTACATTTAAATTAAAAAGGCACTTGTTTTGCATGGTGCTTGGACTGGTGCTATGTGTAATTAACGTGTCATGTAGCAGTGACTAGTACTTGAGTTTAAAAGAATTATCATCAAACTGCGTGATGTTATAATTATGAACATTTTATGCATGAAAATACTCATAGAAGCTTAAAAAAGGATTGTCACTTGTGGTTTCTGGTTCTAAATGGTTCAAGTTGACCAAATTTGTAGATGACTGAATTGTGTATGAATGGTGTAACTTCCCATGTAAACTAGTCATTTAGTCAAGTTGACCAACTTGGGTATATTACACAGCGTGGTATGGGGTTGTGCAGTTGAGCAGGCCTGCTTCTCAGCCTGATATTTTGAGAAAGATATAACACTGTTAGAGGCTTCAGTTGAAACACTAAGTTCGTGCAGTTTAACTGTATATTCAAAGGTGATTCATTTATTTAAACTGTTTTTAATTCAGTACTTTGAATGTCTGATTAAAAACATGTTCCGTCAGTCTAACAGGTCTCTGTTCCAATTAAATTTTCTCAGATTTAATTCATTTGAAAACAGCTAAATGATAAATATATACAAAAGTGGGTAATTTAGATTCCATTCAGAGCAGCTGTTCATTCAATACAGTACAACTGCAGTTTAATATTGACCTCTTTTGAGGAAATATTACAGCATCGTCTGAAAACTTGAATGTTACATGGGTTACAGACCATAGATCTGTAAATGTGGGTCCAAAGTAGGATAAAACTGTGTGAGTGGGTGTAAAAATGAAAATTCACAGACAAGTGTAAATGCTGATCATGATCTTCACTGGTCACAAATCCATTGATATGCCTGAAACTCAATTGAAAATCTTCACTTACCTCCATTTATACCACATCTTTAAACTGATTTTGAATTAAAAGGCTGAAATTCCATGTGGAAACCTTGCTTACCTCCCTTCATACCAGTTCTAGTAAAGTTAAAAAGTTTTACAATTTAGAGTGAAAGATAGTCCTACGTAATCTGTTTCAATCAGACCTTTGTCATACAGGTTAAGATTTCTTTATTTTGGTGCTTTTAAAGAGATACAATGTTCCTTTTTTTAGTGGTTTTGAGAAGCGTAAAAACTGAAAATAATAACAGTGCAGAAAAATTAGTACCACCTTTAAAGCAATCTCTCATCCTTGTCAAAATTAAAGTTCACACTAATGTAAACAACAGAGTTAATATATCCGCTCTGGGCAAATTTCAAAACCATGACAAAATTCCAGAAAAATGTGGCTTTCAGTACATCAAAGGTACCATGTCAAAATTTTATTTCAATTATACTAACAACATCAAAGTCTCATTGAGGAGAGAGACCAATTTTATTCAATAATTACGTCTGAGTGGGTGACTGCTATCACATGGCATTAATTAAGAGCACATTGTATATTAGATCTATGTTTTTTTACAGTACCATATTTCAAGCTCATTCTTTGAGACTGTTACGATGTCACACCAACATTATAAGCGAGATCTTTTAAGTTTAGCGATCCACAACTGCTGACTGGAAACTGGCTGACTGGAAACTGGTCGGATAACCAGTTCTCGGCAAGGGTTGAGGGTCATAACTAGTGTCATCAGATTTTAATAACATGCTTAATCGCAATTCAGTAAATTTAACTTGGACAGTTGGATACACTTTTAGTGAGAATGTAAGTTTTTACCAAGTTTTTTAATTTGCATTTCACGGACATCAAAACCATTCTTTGTTAGAAAGTTAACTATCATTAAATTTTAAAGCATCGGTCAGCATCTTTTATATGCGATAAGGATGTTGAATATTTTTTGAAACTTGTCAAACTGGTTTTTAATACATTTAAAATCAAAAACTCCCTTTTATATTTAAATGTAGGTTTCAGATTTTTTGAAAAATGTAAATTTGGTTAAAATATAAATGAAACTGTTGAAAAACTGGTTTATCAACTAAATTTGAGAAAGAAAAATGAAATTTAAAGCGATCACAAAAATTTAATGGGAATCTCGGATTAGCAAGTCAGATTACTCCAATAAATTTTACCTGATAATGTTGATTGGTGAATTAAATTAATTGTTAGGAACTTCAAATTATCTTCAAATTGAAAAGGTTTTATAATGCTCTACTTCTTGTTATGTACCAGTCCTATTTCTAATTAATATTTCTTTTTTTTTTAATACTCAGACATTTTGCAAAAACCAATTGTAGTTTTTTCCCCTCATTTTAGTCGCAATACAATGGACACATGTGGTATTAAATTCTAGCCGCTAGTTTAATTTTCTACTTCAATTAAAAGTTTTCATAAAATAAACCCATTTAATCAAATTGCTTTTCCCCTGAAATAGAATTGATTTTTTGCAGCAATAAATTAATGACCGGCCGCAGATTTCCAGAAGAACGCGCTGGGCTGGTGAATCCAGTCGGCGAATGGACAGTGATAAACACAATGTCAGAATTTAAATTGAATATTGATGAATAACGTGTATCAAGTTTTAAATTTTAGAATATTAGGAATAATATTGGCGTTATGTGGCAAAGTTTTGCAATTCATGAAAGGAAGTGGTGCGAGAACAAAAGCGTGTGCCACTCGTTAGGAAGTTATTGACCACTGGGATGTTGAAAGGGTATAACTGTGCTTTCGTATTGTTGTTTTTTCACACACTGTCAAAACATTCTGGAAGCTGTAAAATAGGATGCTTTAAATTCAACTTGTTATAGGCATTAATTATCAGGTTTTTAAAATTTGCTATGTCCGATGTGTTCGGCTTGTGAATACTATCGGAGGAAATATTGATTGGTAGTCACTCATTATAGCTAATTAAAGCACATTCAAATGGTTTTTGTAAACACAATTTATCAGCGAGAAACAAGAAACAAGCATCCTTTAGAGATAGAAAAAGAGGTAGTGATAGTGATATGAGATTTCTATTGTTTGGAGTTCTTGATAGATTTGTATGTGAGTTGTTTTTTTGATCAGTTTTCTTACTATAAAGTTTACATTTTTAGTTATTGTTTTAATTGCTTATTACTAAATAGGCACAGAAATGTCTCATTAAAGTGGTTGATTAGATACTATATAACATAAGTGTAACATATGGTATGAAAACTGCCATGGTATTCATGTAGAAGTATTATATAATAAAGACAATGAACTCTGACCCAGCTCTATTTTTAAAATTTCTAAAATGAATTTTAAAGTTTGTCTGTACCCTTTTCAAAAGAATGCTTTTATGGAAATGATACAAACAGTACAGATGGGTAGAGCTGACTGTGATTGGTACCCGTCATAAAGGGCAGAATTACTTGCCGTCAGCAGGAGAAAGGGTTAAAACTCAGATGGCAGCTGTAACTGCTGCTGCCATGCTGCTCCCATTGGTAACAGCAGCACAACTGGATGAATTTCTTCCATTCTTTATAATGAAATACAGTCGGAGTGACCTTCGCTGTCAACAGTGGAAACGCTGCTTTAGCATTAATAAAATTATACTTTTTTGACTGTCTTCCCATCAAAAAATCTTGTTCTCCTCCATAAAGGCATCAACTGTAGATCCAGTCCAAACATCTACACATTTTAAAATTGGGGAGAGATGTTAATTTCCAGAGTAATGAGAAATGAGCTCAGATTTGCTTAATCTTTCCTGGTCAATCCGTTTCCATGGCATTGGTCAATTAAAATTCAATACTGGGCATGTTTCCATCTAGCCAGGGAATATTGATGTATTTATAATACAAAATCTTGTAGGCAAGAAATTGATTGTTGAAAACTGTTGGTTAGTCTGCTTGCTAGTGAACAGTGATGAAAATAAAATACTGGGAGAAGTTTGTACTTTTACTGATTTTAGTGCATTATATACTGGGCTACATAGCCGATGATAGCAGGTTTGATCACTGCAGGTTCGTATACTTGTGAAGTAATAAGATTTTGATATAAAAGGCAGTGTTTGTAGCATTGTAGAAACAAAAGTTTTTGAAAGAAAGATATGTTTTTGTGTGCTAAAACGTTTGTGTGTTTGTGTATGGATTTATATTTTTTAGATCTTTAGATCTAGAAACAGAGAGATACAGGTTTATCTAAAATTTCGCACCTGTACAACTTTTGCTTGGAGTACATCTTGTTTGTTTGTCAATTTACAGAGATATCAAACTTGTAAAGAAATGGCTGCACATTTACTTTCCTTTGAACATCTATTGTTAGTAGAGATTTGAAAAAAATAATCTAGCCTTTGTCTGAAGTTGTAGATTATTTTGAAAAGGTAATGAAACGTTTGAAACAACATTAATTCAGGATTTTACTTTAGGTAGAGAGAAGGTTCTACTGAAACTAGAAATATGTTAAAATTCACATTTGTCTGAAACGAATGGTATTATGTAAAATATCTGTGTACTTAAATAATACTTTGATTTTACATAAATAAAACAGAACCTATCCTTTATTTTGATTGATATATGATTATATGAGAACATTGTTCCTTTGATTTACGTCACCTCTTCTTTTTTTTATCTGAAACATTATCTCTTATGAAATCAGCGAGCTTCTGTGTATTTTAATCAGTTAATTTCTCTGGCTTCACATTTCTTCACGACTTTCCATTTTCGTGACTGCGAAAATGACCATTTCTATTTTATGAATCACTTTTTAGACATTTTGTTTTTTATTTTTCAATATCTTTATTTTTATTATTTTCAATCGCTTGCAGTCTGATTAAACTGAGAGATGGGTCAATGAATCAGATATATTAAACGATGATTCATTTAAAGTAGGAATTTCGTAGTATGGTAATTGAGATAGACAATTCCCAATATCAATTTTAGAAAGTACAATTTCATAGAATCCCAACAGATCATTAAAATAGAGTGTTGTATAAAATCAGAAAGTATGTAATAAAATTGGATTTACATTATTAAATCATCAATAATTATGTTGTACAATCCTCGGTGGTACGGATATGAGGTACATTTTCAAGAAAATTTATATGTATTAATTTTGAAATCAATAAAATACTGTTTTCTAATGAATATTAATGTAGAGAGCTAAATACTCAGACAGCA
>JAUMHA010211934.1:0-15913 GCA_032359765.1 Saxidomus gigantea | reverse complement strand
ACGGACGTACGACGGACGCCGGACGGAATGCGATCCTAATAGCTCACTCTGGCACTTTGTGCCAGGTGAGCTAAAAACTCCGGATATAAGGAACACATTAAAATGACCCGAGGAGTTCGTTATAAACGGAGTTGACTGTATAAATTTGTTATCTCACTGATTATTGTAGAGAAAACATATGTTACGATATCAAAACTTTTCGAATGAAATGTGTAATCAGAATTTGGAATTTAAGCATAGCGACAGATAGACAATAGTATGTTTTTGTCACATACTTTTAATAATCATCAATATCAATATCAATTATATGTTAAGATATTTCACCATCTGCGTTATTAACTAACATAATCAACTAAAAGCAAGAGCTTCAAATTTGATTTAAAATGTATACCTCAAGAGTATCAATTGGTATGACGAGATGTTTTGACGAACTTGTCATCATTATTCTGCACGTGTTCTTTTGCTTTTCATCATTTTCTCCAAGTGGCACGGAGAAATACACGGTTGAGTAACTTTAGGTACAGTGACCAAGATAGTCGTCTGACCGGTTTTCAAAATTTTACGCCAAGCATTTAAGAAATTGTTGCATATATTGTTACCCTGCGTTTCTTTATCCTTTCAGTATATAAATGTGACAAGAAACAATGCATACTCTGAAATATCAAGGGTAGAAATTCATATTTTGATTAAAGCTTGACTCTTCAAATGTTACAATATTTTTTTACAGTTATCATTTACAAAAACGGAATACCTAAGAAATGAAACGGTATCAGCCTCCTTTAAGCTGTTGTGATATTCTTCTGTCCTGCTAATGACTGTTACTTTTGCTCCTAGTTTTACAGAGTTGTCGTCCTATTCCTGTCAAAACGAAATGTGTAAAAGAAACTGGTCTCCAAAGCAAAATCATAAATAAGGTCACCAAGTCATTGTTACGTGACTGAAGGACGCAGATATACAAATGATTCCACTTTGATATATCATTAGGCAACACGTGATGTCTTTGTGACCAGTGCAGATCATGATCAGACGTGAAGTCTGATCATAATTTGAACTGTTCATTATTCAGTAAGTAAATCTTTAAAAATCACCCTTTTTCTCGAACAGATAATCAGTTAATGGTATCATCCAACTTCTGTGTTAGACAACTCTGTGTTGGTAATGTTTAAGTGAAAGAAAAAGTTATTTCAGACATGTTTCCATGGTGATTTATACAAAAGTATATAAGAATAACTTCAATTTGTAAAAAACGTAAATATTTTCGGATCATGTATGGTTTGTTTTCTGTTAACTAGGGTGTATCGGATATTTAAACGTAATGAAACACACTACCCTTCAAGCTCCAGTGGCTTGTTCATGTATTCTCTTTTCATAAAAATAGGTATCCATTTGATTTGGTTACTTAAATATCCATTTAACAAACACGCACTCCTTACTGATGTGAAACATTGAAGTTTCAATTATCAAGAAATCTTGACACACAATCTCTGGATTTGGGTCAGCACTGGATGCATTGACATACGAACCATAAATGAACATACATGCTTTTATCCTGTTTTTAACCCTATTAATATCTTCCTTTCTGCACAACAGATTTTATATGTACATATTTGCAGGATAGGGATTAGCTCTAAAATTTTGTTCAAAACATATAGTCATCAAAAAGGTTCCGGTTTAAATTCCTGTCAAGTATATCTGTAGATTTGAAATAAAGTGTTGCAAATGATTTTGAAATTTCAATATAAACATAATGTAGTGGTGCCGTAAAACCAGCATTTTCTATCGATTTCTGCAAATTCCTACCTAGACTTTTACTTCTATTGTTGAATTTTAGCCTTAGATTTATAATTATATATTACATAGTATGTTTTTTTCAACGGCAACTGAGAGTAAGCAGCTTTAAGGTGTTAGGTTTTGCACCATTTTTTTTCTCGCACACTGTCAGGAGGTACCGAGTGGATTGAGTAGTTCGGGAAACCTGGCAGTTCTTTCTCTTTTTACCCTTGGTCCCATGTGCATTCAGTTGTATAATATTATCATTCACGACAGGATTTTGAATAAAACCTCAACAAAGTTGATAATGCACTTTGTGAAATTAAATGCTACAGTTTGTTGTGTACCAAGTCTGCAAGCAACAAATACTTGCAAGTTTAATGTATATACCTTGTATGTAGTAATGATTTTTTTATATGTTCAGCGAAGAACCAGTTACCTGCAGTAACAGCAACCTCAGTAACTTCAACTGTAGCATCAAAACCGTCATCATCTGGAAGGCAACAATCATCATCATCAGCTTTATGAACAACAGCAAAATCTTCATCAGTACAAACATCATCATCAAAGTCTTCAGCAGGCACTGGGTACTGGTATGAACATTTATTTCATGAAATTGTTAATGTTGATGATAAAGATGTGTTATGCAGTACAAGATTGTAATTTTAGTGTTTTTCATAAGTGTGCTGTTTAAAGTTCAGAAGGCAAAGTGTATGTGTCCTTTGACAAGATACTAAACATGCTAAAGTACTTAAGTAGTTTATTTGAGCTTTAATCTGAGAAAAGAGTTCTAACATAAAAGTACATAGAGCGGGAGACTTTAAAAGTGTCATTAAATAAAGTATTTTATTTCCTAATATTATTAGCAAAAGTGATGAGTAAGAAACAGATTTATTGTCTTCTTATTTATTTCGTTATTTTTCCTAAGTGTTAAGTCTGTTGCTATGGCAACATTAACTTTATTCTCTCAAAACTAGTGAAAATTTGGAAAATTATACAGTAATGTGCTAATGAAATTGTTCTGCATAATTAGTTCAACTTTTTGCCTGACCTTTCCTAGCAAGCTCTTAAAGATTTAGAGCCAATTTATATCTATTCGAGGCAGTCGTTTTAGACTTAAGACCATCATCCTCAAACATCAGTGGTTTGCCAGGCTTTCATGAAATTATATAATGAATGCTCTTAATGACGAGAATGAAGACCATTAGAGAAAGTTACAATTTTCTGGATTTGTACGTTTATTTCAGTGCATCTTCAGCATCTACCAGCAAGGCTTCATCATCAAACAGTATAATTGTCAATTACAGACAGGTATTTCTAAAAGTACTGAAGTTATCGCTGTAACAAGAGGCCTAAATTGTTTGTGTTATATGTTAAAGTGCATTCCTTGTTATGGAACATAAAATGTTTTTGCACCATACATATAATTATCATTGAAATGATTTAGCTGTAAATGATAATCCAAATGTGTGAAGAAAAAGTTTCTTCTCAAACAGTAGGAGAAAAATAGGTGATGATTTTTTATTTACTTAAACTATTTTACTAAGATTATAATAGATTCATTCAACAACCACCATAACAAATTTGACATTGGTAGTATTGAGGTTAATGGAAGAAAACAGTAAAGCTGCAAAGAGTTTCACACATGAATACATGATGTTGAGATGGTCATGTAAGAAGGTATTTTGGCTATGGCCACTTTTACAAGAGTTACGGCCCTTTGTTTATTAAGCAGAGAGGCTCAGTGTTCTACATATACAGTTCTAGTTTAGAGTTAATTTTGCTTACAACTGTAAAAAGTCATCTATCCTCCAGGGCACATTTATAAGTACTACTTTCTGAGTTTGCTAATTAGGTTTTTTTCAGACTTGTTCACTGTGTTTTGGCAGATTTTGTATCTCTCAGTATACCACTCACCTTAATATCAGTGTTTATACAAAATTTTTACACTGTATCATGTCTTATAATAAGTCTTTGAACTGAATTATGTCTTCACTCTACAATATGTCTGTTCTGTATAAACACACTATAATAGTTATGAATAGTTATGAAATCTTGTAAAGTCATGTATCAATAGTCAGAAAGATTTGATCAGATTTCATTTACTTTTGTGTCTCAGAAAGACCCACATCACCAGCTGAAAGATCTAGCAAAAATCTGTAAACTGGCAGATCTTACACTGATAATTGCTTTCAGGTAGGTTTGCTTAGCTAATGTTATCAGTATTAAATATATGAATGCTTTTACGGAAACAATCTGCAGTTTAAAGTTGCTATTTAAGGGCATTTCATTTCATGTTTTAATGATATGAATGAAATATTTCAGCCCAGAAGAATCATTTAGTGGCCCTCTTATTTCTGTTGTTTTTATCAGTCTCTGAAACTTGCTAGGTTTGATCAGTATATGACTGCTATTTATATTATAGTCACCCAAATCCCCAAAATGCATAGAGTTAATAAGTTGCTGCACCTGTTTCATACATGTTAAAGAACACAATGTAAAAATGTAGGTTCAATCTAGATTATGTGTGTGCTTGTTGAAAGTTGACAATCAAACAGAGAAAGAGAAAAGTTTTTATTTTACTGAGATTTCGAGGAGTAAGTGTCCTTCTCCACTAACATTCAATATAAATACTGTCGAACATTGGGCTTCTTTTGAAATTTACCATTGATTTGGCCAAAAAGTTATTCACAAGGTCAGATATGAATGGAAATTTGCTGGTTGTTGTTTGATGTGCTTTTGTTTATAATTGATGGTTCAGTAAATTGACTGAAGGTTAGCCACATAGTACCACTTTGAGTCTCTTGTTTCCAAATTTTTAGCTCACCTGAGCATGTAGTGCTTTTGGTGAGCTTTTTGGATCTTCGTTCGTCCATTATTTGCTTCAATCAACATCTCCTGTGAAAGGCATTGGCTCATGGTGATGAAACTTGGTAGGGGTGTTGCTGGCAGAGCTCTACCAAATTCATTCCATTCTGAACTCTAGTTGCCACGGCAACCAAAAAGAAAGTTTTAGAAAAGCTTCTTCTAAAAGGTCTTATGACCTAGATTTCAACAAACATTTGAACTACTTGAATGCCTGGTTTTGAGGCCACAGCAATATAATTAGAACCATATGTACAGTTTGGATTGCAGACTTCAAATTTGACTGACTGAATTTGAACTTTGGCCTAGGTTTTGTTTAGAAATGACCTTGTATAAAAACCAATTGTACCCAGGTGAGCAATCTATAGCCATCATGGCCTTCTACTTTAAATAGATTTTCAATCTCATGAAGTGCATGTACATTGTTGCAGTGTGTAATTTTCTGATGCATTTCATATCCACACTAATGTCACCATAACAAGCTAATATTTTACAGGAAAATAAGACACTATGTCATTAGCTATTTGAGAACAGATCATTTAATATAAAATATGTTCCTTTGAATAATGTCTGGTTTTAGATACCGCAATACCGTAATGTGACAAACCTTCATGTGCTAATGAAGTGCTTTGATTTAAGGTAATCAGTAACTTTTGTAAAATGCATGTAAAGAGCAACTAATTGGGATATTGTGAAGGTGTACTATGTTGATATTCCTTGTACTGAATTTTTTGTTGCTGTTTTGTTTTCATTTAAATACTTCTTGAAAAATCTTTTAAATTAGAATGTTTTGGTACTGCTGTCCCATTATTGAAAACGGAAAATTTGACATTTCTGTATTTTAAAAATATATCTTATCATTTAAACAAATTGTAGCAGGTTGAGTACCTGATTATGTTTTCTTTGAAAGAGAAACAAAAGTAACAAAGTAATCTTGACAAGAATGTTAAATTTCCTATTTCATCATTATTGAATAAAAGTAAACAGGTTCATACCAAAATACCTGGCATGTGCAAGAGAACGAGGCAAGATCCAGGAATTACCAGAATACCTGGCGTATATGAGGGATTCCTGTTATGATTAAATGGTCCCTCTCCATACAAATCTTGAACCTATAACTTTCATACATTTCTTGAATTTCATTTTCATTTGACACAGTCTGTTTTAAAGTGAAAGGGTTTGTTATTTAATATATACTTTTTATAAATATAGGTAGTGACCTTTAAACATTGCTTTCTAAAAAGTAGTCCAGCTAATATTTGAAAATCATCAGATACTTTTAAAATCAGAACATCCAGAAAATGTCAAATCACGTTAGATGTTCTGTTACTAATCTGAAGGCTTAGAAAAGCTTTAAGGAAATAGTGAAATTCATATTTGTCATTAAAAGCAAAGCTTAATGCTATTTCCGTCTCAATGCTGCATGCATTTTCTCAGTTTAATCATAAACTGTTGCAATAAAAACAGTAGCAAGGATGATTAAGTGTTTAAGCAGAAAAAAGAAATAACAGTGATTTTTTAACTTCTTACTGAATGCTTGGAGTATATTACATGTAACATGTTGTATTTACAGCTAACAGAGTCTTACCACAGTCAAGTCAGTAAATAAGACAGACAGTATGACCTTGCTATCAGCATTTAAGGTAAATGTTTTTGTATACAAATACAAACTGTTTTTGACATTTTCTTAGATAAAACCTTGACAAATGTCCTTGAATATAAAGGTGCAAACAACATAGACAAATATCCACAAATATAAAAAAAAATCTATATTTTGTACATGGCTGAGATACAGTAGCTGCTTTTACGAGGGCTAGCACTGGCCTTTTTTGTCTTTGAGCCATTTTTTCATGTGGTGCTGTATGCCTAGCACATTAAACAAATTCTTTAATTAAAAGTTGTTGCCAATTCAATTTCTTTTGATCCATTTTAACATTCACTGGCCAATTGTAGCATTGGCTAATGCCAGAGCGCTAATGCCAGAGCTAGGCCTGCACTTACTGTAGCAAAACTCTTTCTTTGAACTCAGAGATGGAAAATTATGTTTGAAATTTTCAGTCTATGGAAGGTATTATAAATGCAAGTAAGGAAGATATAAGCCTTATGTGCTTGGTTTGGTCCACAAAAGGTAAGACACATATTACTTCTAATGACCCCACCCCAAACATGCACAGCTTATCCATCTGTCTGTAAGTAATTTTCCAAGTAATACTTGTCTGTAAGTAATTTTCCTTCTTTGTTTACTGTCTTCCTGAACGTGCCAGTGTTAACCTTTGACAATTTTCTCTTGGTTTACTGTCTTACTGAATGTGCCAGTGTTTACCTTTGACAATTTTCTTGGTTTACTGTCCTGCTGAATGTGTCAGTGTTTAGCTTTGACAATTTTCTCTAAGTTAACTGTCTTACTGAATGTGCCAGTGTTTACCTTTGACAATTTTCTTGGTTTACTGTCTCACTGAATGAGTCAGTGTTTACCGTTGACAATTTTCTTGGTTAACTGTCTCATTAAATGAGTCAGTGTTTACCTTTGATAATTTTCTCTTGATTAACTGTCTCACTGAATATGCCAGTGTTTACCTTTGACAATTTTCTTGGTTAACTGTCTCACTGAATGACTCAGTGTTTACCTTTGACAATTTTCTCTTGGTTTACTGTCTCACTGAATATGCCAGTGTTTACCTTTGACAATTTGTTCTTGGTTTACTGTTTCACTGAATGTGCCAGTGTTTACCTTTGACATTTTTCTCTTGGTTTACTGTCTCACTGAATGTGCCCGTGTTAACCTTTAACAATTTTCTTTTGAAGTCAGCCTAGTGCTCTTTATCCGCTTACATGAAGCAAATTGGCTACAATGAAAATTTTGATGGCAAATGTTTTAAAATATCCCACTCATGCTCACTGCTGTAGCATCCACGGCTTAGTTGCATGAATTAAGTAGGGGTCAAGGTGCATTGCATTTGTACATATCAGCTGTGGCCTCTATGTTGCAGAAACCTATACATGACTTTTGTTTCTTTATTCATTATTCAAGATAAAGGGGTGTGGCTGATACAGAGACACAACCTGTTGTCCATAAAACAAGTATCATAGTAAACCTGATAAACTGTACTTGCTAACCTTTGTGAGCACCTTAAAGAGTCAGAATACTACATAGTACACGCAACTTCCGTCTGACTGACATGGTGAAGATATACTTGTAACTTAGCTTTTATAATTTTTCCAGGTTAATTCTATTTTTGAAAACAATACGACAAATCTGATATGTTCATTTTCAGGCTCAGAGATTGTTTGATGTTTTCCATGAACCTTTTGTAAAGTGCAGGAAGAGAAAAACAGAGGCTAGCTCAGTAATTTGATTTCTTCCTCGTCTGCGTAATTATTTTTTGTCATCTTGTCAGAGTGAAATGATCTGCAGAAGGATTTCATCAAAGTAATGAGACAAAATTAAAGTAACTGCAGCCTATAATGAGATCTGAAGTTTAATGGTTTTGCATTTTATACATTTGTAAAAGATTATTTTTTTATTTTACTTTCCATTTCAAGTTCATTTTTGTTTGATGTTCATAAAAGAATACAATTTCCTTGTATTTAAACACAGAAATAAATTGACAGAAGAAGAAAACTATCCATTTTGTTGTATGACATTACATACATTTAACCAGGGCAAAAAGAAAATAATAATTTTGAATGGGTTTCAGATTCAAATATTGCCTTGAGTCCAAAGAAGCCCACCTGAGTGTACTCAGAATGAATATCTGGGCAAATCGGATGCCAGCCACATTAAACAGCTAGCTGACAGGGCAGTAGTGGACAACTTCCCACTGTGACCTAAGAATGACTGTAGTAGCGAAGAGTTGCAGTGTAGTATAGGGGAATAATCCTGTGTTGTTGTTACAGCGAATTTGATCTAGAATCCCTTGCATTGCAATGTGACACAGAAACTATATTTATTGCCTGAAAGCTCTCTGTATCTTCACAGCTTTTGTTCAACCAGATACAAACAGATGGGCTACCTTTTAAGTTATATAAACACTGCATAAATTCAAACCCATGACAATTTTTATAGAAAGAATTCACTTTTCTCCTAGGTAATTTCAGGCTTCTTTGCAAGTTTAAATAAGTTTTAATAGTATGTTTCACTCAAGAGGTCACTTTATGTAACAAAGTGGGTGTCATTGTACAAATAACAGCTGAGGTGATACACATTAATGAATACTCATTTAACAGGTGGCTTCAGTAACAATCCAAATCTGCAGACAGCACCTAGCTATACCACATCACATACCATTCAATTACTCTTTTTGTGCATTGTGTAATGTTTTGTAAAATGTTCTCTAGTGTAGACAACATTTCATTTGAATAGAATCCTTAAACACCTGTTCAATCAATGAACAAATTATTGATTCACTGTACAACAGATCCTACACTAACAACTATGATTTGCTACATTCCTGCAATTAGAAAAATCTACCTGGCAGTTTTAGGTCTTGATCATACATTTATTAGAGCCTGTGATGAACATAACTGTCAAATAAAGTAGAATAGAGTACACTTTATTGTCTTATATTTCCATATCTGTAATGGATAAAAGCTAACAAGAAAAGACGTAAACCTTTTTTTATGTCTTGAATGTTTGTCAACACAGGTATACGTGGGAAAATTGGTGATACAGAAAGTACCACTACCACAAGGAATTTCAGATTTTTTTTTAAACTGTTGTTATGTTACATTGTTGGATTTTCACAATCAAATTGTTCTATTATCAATTGGAAATTTTAATTGTTGCTATATTTATCTGATGGAATTAATCAAGAAAGCCAATTTACATGCTAAGTTCATTTAGCACAATCTATTGACTTTTCTGTAGACAAATTAAATCAGATTCTTTGAATGTCTCTTGTTTCCTCAGGGACCACATGAAAAACAAGGAAGGAAAAACGAAAAATCCTGCATTTCATTTATATGTCTTGTAATAAAGTTACAGAACATTTATTTTGTACAGCAGGTGGCTTCATATGAATTATGTACAGACTTTCATTTTGCAGTGAAGTGAAATTAAATGTCTCGAGATCAGATTTGTTTGGAAACAAGATCGTCATAAATTTTATGTAGCATGACACGTGATTCCTTACTTCCTAGATGGTTATTATTTTACTGTTACATCAGGCTTTGTGGGAATACGAACTGAAATTATAGCTAAATGTTTTACAATTTGTTTTCCACACTTTTCAAAGCTGCTCGCTCACAGTTGCCGTAAAAAATGTAATTTTTCAACAATACATAGAATACATGGAATATAAACTTACAGGCGCTATTCTCATGCAAGAAAATTATCGCATATTATGTCACATAAGATTATGTACTGCATCTTGATTAAGTTGAGTCGAATTAATGATCTAGATATTAACCAGAGAGGACCCGTGTATAATGGCATGTATTTGTCTATCATGACAATATGATTGTTGTTTACGACTTTCCTAGTATCTATGGTAACCTTTGTGTGGTTAAAATAATTGCCTCTCTGGGAAATTCACGATTATTCACAATTCAGTTAGAGGATACTTAATGTGTTCATGTGTAATTCACAAATAACGTTACCGTTGTCAGGCATTTAGAAACTGTCTTTAAATTTTTTCTTTGTAATCTCTTGTTTAATAGATTTAATTTCAATGAAAACTCTCATTATGGAATAACTAGCACATTTTCCCCAACATTCGCATTTACTGAACCAATTTTATGACGTTTATCTCAAGCATAGGTATTTACTATACTTCACTTTTTACAGTGGCTCGACTGTAGACATTTTATGATTAAAGCAAAGGCATGTATTTCATATCAGTTTTCCTAGTTTAAGTTTCAATAAGTACGACCTTGACATTGACCTTTAGCGTATAGATTATTTACAATCTACTCTTTTCCCTTTCCCGTTCCATCTGTCAAGTGTGATAAATTCAAGATACGGCAGATGGACGTATGATGTTAAGATGTGATTCTCCAAGTATACAAAAACACTTCTATCTTCACCGCTCAGTTCGACTTTTAGAGCAATATACATGGTACATTCTAGTACAAACTTCATTTTGTGCAGTTAGCTTCACGCGAGAAGAAAAGAAATTAAAACAGCTAGTAGCCCTACCATAAAACACGCCAGATACCCGAGACAGGAATTGGTGATGTTTTACGCGCCACGGGACAAGGTGCGTTTATAAATTGATATGGAGAAGAGCTTCAATTGTTTCTCAATGAACATGCGGACAATATTATAGATGTACAGTTTCAGTTTCAGTTTATTGGCAAAAGTGTTTCTATATGCATGATGCTTCCGGCGAAAAACAAAGGTTTCCCTAGAGAACATATTGTGATGATTAGGGGCCGCCTTGGAGTCATGACCTACCATATCTGAATGTGTCCTTTAACAGTTATCTAAGAACCAATCTAACAAAATATGATCTTTTTTTCCCCGGATCTTAACACTGAAGTACCCGGTAGACTGAAAAAACAAAGTCTACCGGGTACTTCAGTGGAACAATATGAAAGTTAAGATCCGGGGAAAATAAGATAATATTTTGTGAGCTTGGTTCTTAGATCAATGTAAAAAGACAAATCAAAACCGGAAAAGAATAATACCGACCTAGAGCTCCTATGATTTAACTGCGAGACTTCAAGCTTTCTTCACAATCGAGATTAAATTAGTATAAACAGGGAGACGGTGTAGTATCCTGAACTGTCGTAATCTCAAACTTTGAATGTCATCAAATAACGGGATAAAATATTGCAAAATAGTTTGATTTTAAAGAATAATCCTTTTATATGGACAAGGTCATTTCTTTAAATATGATGTCAAGATTTGTAAGTTTTATGGCATTGTTTAGAAATATAAAAACTCAGTTATTTGTTGACTGCTGTTGTGGACAACTGTGTGTCACCTGATTTCAGCATAGTCACGGTCTAGAGCGGAGTTGAAGTCAATAGTGTTCTGACTGCAAGCTTTGCCATTTCTTCAAACCTATGTTTTTTTAAAACCACGAGTTAACTGCTGAATGAAATCAGCTGGTTAAATAATTCATCGTTATGGTTTTTTTATATTCAAATTTACATATTCAATCACATCAGATAGTTGACCATGGTAACATATTACACTGATTGAATTAGATCGCCAGTTGTCACTTGATGTTGGAAGTAGACAATTTACTTGACATTCCATCACCATTGAATGATGGCTTCAATCACAGCAGAATGTAAGATAATTACTAAATGTCTCTCTTTATTTTGCTAGGGAATCCGTTCAAAAGAAATGAGTAATAGGATATATATCTGGCCATTGGTCTTTGTTGAACGTACTTTGAATTTATTGTTTCGTCTCTGTAATAATTCTCAAGTTTTCTGATTACAAGAATTACGAGCCAAAAGAATTGACAATTTAATTATCTTGGGTTTCAAAAGAAGAAAACGAAGCAACCTTACTTATGATTTTTGTTGCTGTCATTTCAGCGTACCAAACTAAGGTACACGGAAACACTGCATTTTATTATCAAACCACACGTTTTCGGCACCCACTCTAAACTCACGTGTAAGCTACAAACAATTTTTCAACTTCATGTATGTTCAATAGGAATAAAACTGTTGAATATTTTAATGTTATTGAGCTATAATTTTTGCATTGCTCGCCTTTGAATGTAACTCGCAATACAACTTCGATGCGTGGCTCTATTCGCCTTTTTTAAAAATGGAGTAATGCACGGAACACGTGCAACACTTATCCCAAAAATAATAAAACTTTTTAACCTAATGCGGCACTATGCGTGTTCTATGCTTAATGGTGTATTTTTGTACAGTGTGAGTTATACCATTGGTGAAAGTGTTGCCTTTATATACAATGTAGTTAATATTGAAACTGTTGTCTGTTGCATTTTTGAAGATTAATTCTCCTACGTGAGAGTCGGTTGTTGGTCGGAGATGTTTTTGATAGTGGTCTGACTTTCTAATGTAATATTTAGTTTGCGTGTCAGACCCATTGTGACCCATTCTCTACAGCGCATCTTCTGTGCATGTATTACATTGACTGATAAAGTTTTTTTAATTTGTTGAGTTTGTTTTAACTGCACTTTGAAATATTGTGTTCACTGGTGAAGTAAATGAATAAATATATGTCTGTCAGATTAGTTCTCAGGTTTTTTTGGATTATATTTAACTTGATAGGTAGTGACATCTTATATAATACAGACCCTGGTTATGTTTATATACAAGTCTTAAAACTTTTAAGGAGATATTACAGTCAACCGAATGTTATCTTGCAAGAATAAAATGATTAACTGTTTAACGTTAATGAAATAAATCCATTCGTGAATTATTTTATGTTCATGAAAATGATGTAAACAAGACATCTGAAATAGAAGTAAGTGCATTACTTCATTGTTCCAGATTGATTTGCATAAAAGATAGAACAAGTTTGATATTATACAGATGGCGTAAATTAGATATAAATATATCACGCTCCGTAGAAGAAAAAATCGGTAGTCCGATATAATTTCAGCATAGATAATTATTTAGTTTATTTCTCAGATGAAAGCCTCCAATGGGATTACTTTTGTAGAACAGGATCACAGTAATTTTCACTGGACTCTGAGCATGTCTTGACATTCTGTAGATATTCATTTTAAATTCTTTAAGTTTTCGTAAATAGTATCAATGTCGACACGCCAGATTAAAAAGAAACGTAAAAAATGTATCGAGCTCTGTTTGCCATGAATTATATTGTGTTGTGTTGTGTGGCGTTGCGCTGCGCTGCGCTGCACTGCACTGCACTTTCACTGCACTGCACTGCACTGCACTGCACTGTATTGTATTGTATTGTATTGTATTGTATTGTATTGTATCGTATTGTATTGTTTCTTTGCCTCTTTCATAGGAGAACCATCCATAGACGTCAAGCTTATACCACAACCAACATATACCATAATATTTATTATGTTCAGAGTGGTCATCCAAACCCGCTTATCAATAATATTTCTGCATCACTATATTTATCATAACTAAATTTCAAGAGAATGATACTAACAAAATCAAACTTTATCCATTTTAAAGAAGTTTTTTTTCAATTCCATTACATATTGAAGTATAGTAAAATAAATAAATAAAAAGAACCCATATTGAATAGAACTATACTTTCCTTCCCCGATAGTGTTGAAAAAAAAACCCTGATGAATGTATTGTTTGACCGGTAAACCACAATAATTATTGTTATGTTTGTGTTATTGTCTTTTTATGTTCGTGCAGTTCTATAGCATTATAATTGTACTTTTACAGTATGATTAGAACGACTAACTGTTCAAAGAGAAATCTTTGCAATATAATGAAATTTAAAAAAATAATGTCTACTTACATTTAGCTAAAAATAAGTCGATTATTTCAATCCTTGAATATCACATCTTAGCTAGAATTTACATAAATTCATGGCTTTTAGTAAAAAGCAATATTCTATTTCATTAAATAATTGTGTTAAACAAGAAGACTTTCATCTCCCTAAATTCAACCTAACCATTTCGTCTTTCGTAGGGTGTAGGTTGTCACAAACAAGGGATCTTCGTTCAGTACGTTACATATTAAGTCGAATACCATGTTTGATTTTTTATATGAATGCTTAGCTTATATATAGGATTTGACACGAATTGTCATTATTATCATCGAATATATCCTGGAAAAAAACTATTACTTGACCTTTATTTGGGTGGGAGACACGTCTTCTCAGAAATATTAAGACCTCGGGCCTTGATTTGAACCCAGACGTCTGTATTAGCATTCAAAAGCATTACCTCCACAGAACCGACCATGCTGTTTGAATACTCAGGATTTTAGCTTGTATTTCATTTTGTGAATCCGTATAGAAAGTACAAGATATGAAAAGCAAGGAATCTTGTTAAAGCTGTTAAACGCGCAGTTTATATGATGCATTTCTGTACGGAGATAAAATAAGGAACCCTAAGCTGCATTATATAAACACAAAAAGGATCTTCAGTTATAACCCAGCGGCGAGTCATGAATACACATCTTCACATATTTGTACCAATGGCTTCCCGACAGCAGACTCGAAATCCAGCAAATTATGCTCAATTATTTAATTGAGTGATACATGATAATATGATTCAATTGGCCTTATCTCATATTATCCAAACGCGCTCAGTAATCATTTAACTTCGAGACATTGGCAAAACGTGTATGAGAGATAGCAAGTACATGTACATGTTACTGGAAACCAGTACATTCCGAACTAGTTGATGCATTATTAAACACAAGGATTTTAAACAATGATTCATATTATGTGGCTCCTTAATAATCGGATAAAAAACATATCAAGCCAACCAAATAAATTCTATTTATAATTAGAAAGGTATAAAACCTAAAGCTTGGAGCCTACAAAAAACGACATTTCTTATTTCTCGGTTCTCTCATTGCATCTTTATAAGAGTATGTTGAATTTATGATCGTGATATACTCTAATGGGGACTCCAGTTTAATGACATGTATTTGTCTGTCATGACAATATTATTGCTATTTACGACATTCCTAGTAAATGTTGATACAAGTGGTTTAAACGATTGTCTTCTTGGAATTCAAAATTCAGTTAGTGAATACCGTGAAGAAACTGACAATTTTGGATAACATTTAGGAATTATCTTGATATTTCCTTTATAAATTATTTTTTATAGATTAAATGTCAATGAAAATCTAAATGAAGGAAGAACGATTTTTAACCAAAATAAAATAGCAATTCCCACTAACTAGCTTACTGCTCAGTCCAAGATCAGCATTGGAGATATGCATAGTGCATACTGAATATATCCCACTTTGTGAACTAGGTTACCTAATGGTAGCCTCCCAACACGTGATGAAAAAAATAGTGGCCCTATCATAAACCATACACTGGCTATACTTGATGCTGTTTTACGATACAAATTCGTATATAACACAACTAGTATAGTTTCTTTAACACGCGGAGGACATTATGAAGCTTTTTGTTATGGTTTATTGTTTTCACATGATACTGCTAGAGGTAGCTAAATTTCATCCAAAGAACATTAAATTCCATCGTGTCAGGGAAGCCTCTGGAGTGGTAACAACCATATTTAATGCGAAAACGTTGTACTATCTTGAAGTAGTCCTAAATCTGTCATTGGTTTAAACAATATTTTATTTAGAAATTCCATGTTATACATACTTAATATACAACAGCATAAAGGATTGAGTAGAAAGCTCTAGGCTTATTTATAAACTCTCTCCT
>JAUMHA010211823.1:0-15916 GCA_032359765.1 Saxidomus gigantea | reverse complement strand
TTAAATCTTGAAAATTTATGGCTCTTGTTTTTCAAACAAAATATATAGTTTATTTACTAATTCCATAAAGCGTCAAAGTGAATATGTAATACCTGTGCAGACCACAGAAATATCGTTTTCATGGGTACAGTCGTCATACGTTCTGTAGGTACATTCATTTAGATCTAGTGCATTATCTCCACAACTCAGGTCGTCCACAAATATTGGACCTTTACCTTCACCGTAATATGCACCTGCATTAAAACTCACTGCTGGCCTGAAATTAAAATTCAACAAACACTAAAATTGGATTAAACCATATGAAATGCTTCAATACGATAAACAATTTTATGTTTTTTATCTGAGATACATAAAATAAATGTATTTCTATGTGACACCAGCTTAGAAAACTTTATTCCACCTGCCCTTTCCAACAGTTTCATTTTTTCCGGTCAGTGTCGGTTGAGACAGTTTTCAAATGACCGCCTCCGTGGTCGAGCGCTTAGAGTCGCTGACTTAAAATCACTGTAACCTTTCATAGATTAAGGACTATTGGTTTGCGCCCTGCTACCGACCATGTCTCTTTATGTGAGAAAGTTGACAGTTCCTTACGGAGAATCGGAGTCTAGTTCTCGTTCTACCAAGGAACGATTGATAGATAAACTTTCCACCTTTTAAAATGACCAAGGTTGGAACAGGCGTGAAACAACAACAACCCTAAGTCAAAAGTTGTGTTTTGAAAACAATCATGTGCACAGTTTCTTTGGTAATGTTTTAGAGCATAAAATGTATCTTTTGTCTTCGAACATCAAGATCATAGGTACCATTTATATTGCAGGACGCTGTCATTAAAGCAGGAATTACGAAGTGTAAAAGCAACTTCAGAATTAAACTTCCTTTTTCCTCTGGACAGTTTTTTAATACATGTAGCATAAGCGACACTACTAAATCATATCTGATCATTATACAAGTAAAAATGAAATGTATTCAATTCATACGGATATCCAATCATGTTGCAAATAACGTTTGCTTCCGACATTCCAAAGTTGTCATCACATACTGTTCCCCATGTATCTAGAGATTTTATTTCGACTCTTCCACTAGAAGGACGAGGACCAGCAGACAACCTTACATCAGTGACATTTAATGGATAACCTGAAACATGAAATCATGTCATCAATAAAATATTCAAATGCATTAAACTGATAAAAAAATAATGATTTAGTCGGAAATAAGATAAAACAAAAAAACGTTTGCTGTGGTCTTAGTGTACCAAAGGTAGCACAGTATTGGAGTTTGTACCCATTTTTATGCAATAAATATCATACACATGTCTCGGTGTCGGAGTTAAATGGCATGCTAAAATTGTTGTGAGTTACATTTCATGCTAAAAATGATGTATAATATTGATCATATCTGCTGGCAAATGACAAAATGTTTTTACGAAAACCACTGACTATATTCCTGACATTCTCCCTTTGTTATCCAGGACTGCGTTACGTTATCACATGTTAGTTCCAGCGTTCCAACATAAGTCTTGTAATAAGAACAGTCAGCGTATAAAATGGTTCCATTGTACGAAAAGTATCCAGCATCCCAGTTGGATATGTCTGGTTGTCCGCATTCTAAAATAGAAATTACAGAACAATTCTTTAACTTTACACAGAAATATACCAGAATTTCTGTTGAACTTTTTTTATCTACTTTTTAAATAAAACATATGCTACATTATACTAAAACCGATACAAAATATTTTATCAAATTACAAAACCTACTGCACTATCAAATTACCCGACGTTACACTATGTAACTACTTTACACAAGTGAAAATGCATATCCTCCGTTAAGATGTCATTGAATCAGAAATGAAAAGATACAACCCCTGTGTATGTCAAGATGACACCATGTGTACATTGAACTTAATCTACAAAAGTTTTAAAATGATGACTTAAACATCGACAGAAGTGAAATTAGCTAATCTAATAGCTGATTATGTGAATTCATGCTTTTTTTTCTTTGTCACCGTAATGTTTGCCCGAAAAGTATCACTAAAAAATATACACACACTGTACTAAGCCTTTATTTGACGTCTGCATAAGTATCATGTCTCCTTAGAAAACAATTAATTCAACGGAGGACTTTAAACCAATTAATTTATATTCAATCTTAAAATGGTAAAACACAAACAATAATTATTTATCATACACAGGCGGACCTATGAGCTTATATTATTTAGACATATTTATGTAGAAATACTACTAGCCAATGTAATAAGGATACTAACAATGAAATACTTTTTTTCTAACTACATGTATTTAAAGTTTACAAACCATTGCAAACAACGGAAACATCTCTATCATGGCTACATTCATTTAGATATAAATATTTGCAACTGCTTAAGTCAGTTTCGGATGTCTCGCAGAAAAGCTGGTCAATGAATACAGGACCACTGCCCTCTCCATATATAGCCCCAGTGAATAATTGAGCAGCCCTTAAATATAGAAATATACTGTACACATCAGCAGGAAATTTTATTTAGACTTTTGCAAGTTTTATTACATTATTTTTACAGATATTAAAAAGTTACTATTTATATAGGATTCTATCTCACACAGAAGGTGTCAAAATACCTCCAATATAAATAAGTTTCAGTTTCAGTTAACTGGCAATATCGGTATATTGCCTTTAGCCATTTACAAATATTTATAACCGAATATGGCAAAGACAAAATAACAAACAATATATATCACATTACAATAGTTATTAACATAATACAGAAGTAATGTAGTACATTAAGAAACATTTAAATCCAATAATAATGAAGCTTAGGTGTTTCTCTTATAGATGCAATTCCATTCTTGAATAAAAATATCTGATTTATTAGCACAACCTAAACTGTTAATGAACTTTTTAATTTTGGAAATCCACATATTTGGACATTAATTATAGGTATCTTTCCTAAAGGTATTCTATTTTTCTGTATGAAGAGGTTCAATAAGTATTTATGATGAAATCTACCTGAGTCCGAGAATATTACAGAAGGCATTTGCATCCACTAAATCGAAATTTGTATCGCAAATGGTTCCCCACGTGTCATTCACTTTGATTTCTGCCCGTCCGTCATACGGACCAGTACCGTTAGCTAGTCTTCCATCAGTTATATTTAAGCTAGGTCCTAAAAATAAGAGGCATCAAAAAAGGAAACTGAATTTTGAACTATTTGATAAATTAGTTTTGCTGCAGATACGTATACATGTTTTAAAAAAGTAAACAAAGATAACTATTCTATTCTATATTTATTGTGATACTGACCATTTCTAAGTACAGCTAGTGACTATATCCACTAGTCAAGAAGCACACAGGTTTCCCGTCAAATTTTAAAGGAAAGGCAAGACTACACTGGACTTTTCTCTTCCAAAATATCATAGCTTAATGGTATACAAATGTAGAAAAAATGATATTAATTCTATAAAATACAATTTCTGTTATGGGTAGTAAATGTATAAGGTATTGATTATCACAAATAACAAACAAACATGAAATTTGCCAAAATTGTAGACGAACCATATCTAAAAATAATAATGTGGTGAAGATAAAGTTTAAGAAGCTAAATATGTTTAAAGCTGTAATAACTGTTCGGCTCCGTGAAGTAGTCATCTGCCTTAAGTAGTCAATACTTACGTGTGTCCATGTTTCACTGCTAAGGACAGATTTGATATACATTTATAGACTTAATGATATATTTTGTCAAGACAGTGCGTCACATGTACCATAGCAAATGACAGATGCGTCTTGGTTGTGGCTGCAGTTGTAGTAGTTATTCGCGGCGTATTTACACTGGTTGACATGTGACATCGACCATCCACAATCAAGCCTGTTCAGGTATATTGGTCCACTACCAGGTCCATAATAGGCATTATGAAAATAGCTGTTGTATCTGTCGAGTTAATATTAATTTGTGATCAGTAATAACTATACTATAAATTTATACCGATTACTATCTTCCTTATCTTCAGGAAAATACATATATTGCTCGATTCGAGTCTTTAAGAGTACGAATAATAGATAAATATGCTTAGTATGGAATTGATATCTAGCATGGAAAACTAGAAACAAACAACTTTACAAGAAATGATCTAAAAAGAATGTTAAAGCATTCCAATCAGAATGATTGTTTGATTTCTTTTTAAACCTTAGTTAGTACATGACATTTTCCTTTAAGTAGATCGTAAATATTGCTAGATGATATTGCTATCTTAATATTTGAGGCTGTTATTATTGTTTGATTGCGTAAACTTCTACAACAAATCGTAAAATTGTGCGTACGTGAGGCCAAGCATGCGGCAAAATACCATTGCCTCATACAAATAAAAAGAGTCGCCGCATACAGTTCCCCATGTACCATTTACTTCTAGTTCCACACGCCCATGATAGGGTCCGCTAGTGCCAGCAAGCCTGATATTGGTTATATTTAA
The DNA here is from genome assembly GCA_032359765.1 of Saxidomus gigantea. Classification (NCBI taxonomy): domain Eukaryota; kingdom Metazoa; phylum Mollusca; class Bivalvia; order Venerida; family Veneridae; genus Saxidomus; species Saxidomus gigantea. The sequence goes on along the minus strand of JAUMHA010211823.1, from coordinate 11,462 downwards.
GTGGTAACCTAAGGATCAAAAACAGAAACGAATTTGTGTTCTTTGTTAGTCTCCATTCATGTTTAACTAGTTGATTGAAGATTTATTCTACCATATAAAATATGATTGTTTTACAAGAAATTGCAGAAATATGCTCGGCATTTTCTGATAAATGTTCTTGGTTAACATCTTATTTGTTTTAGCGAAAACAATGTTTAAAGTTTTAATGCACTCTTTAAATCTGTTTATGTACACACAACTAGAATCGATGAACTTCTACCTGTGCATTCCACAGCAACGTCGTCATAATGGGTACAATAATTCGAGATTTCATATGTGCAGTTGTTAATGTGCGATTCTGTCCCATTGCAATTCAGTTTGTCAACGAATATCGTACCAGTTCCTATCTCGAAATTGCTAGCCTTCGTGTAAAACTGTTCATATCTGTGAAATAAAAAAAATGCACGTCTTTACTCAGATCTTTTCTCAAAAATAGATTAGTACAGTTAGATAAACTACTTATCATTTTGTCAAGGTAGCACAAGCAAATTATAATTTCACCTAATTCAATACATCAAAATTTTAAACTTTTTTCTTTTATATTCAATTGAAATCATACTCTAATCCGAGCATTCGACAAACAACCTCCGCATCTTCCCGCTCAAACTCTGTGTCGCAGACAGTTCCCCACGTGCCATTTATTAAAATTTCTACTCGTCCTTCGGATGGTAAACTACTCTGTAGACGGGTTTCGCTTATATTAAGGGGATAGCCTGCAAAAAATATAATCGTGTTACACCTTTTTGAGTATAGGCCATTCTGATGGGTTGGTGCATGAATAATTGAAGCATTTCTACCGTTAAAAAAAGAGTTACATTTGTAATGTTTTTATGTTTGCCTAAGTCTATTCACAATGATTTACATAATTAAAATGATTTTAACTGCGTTTTACATTAGGGTTAAGGAGAAAGTAGAATGAACAATGTTTTACTGACAAACAGGAAACAATCAATAGAGTGACACCGTATGGAACATGTAGCCTTATTAACTGCATGTGAGTGATGTGATTAATATTGCTTATAGTCCCGACCGACCATAGGATTTCTCCCGAGGTGAACTTGACCACCGCTCTTCTTTATCAACAGTGTACACTTTTGTTGTTCCTAATGCCAATTAGTTGCAGCTTATTCATTTGATACATGATTACATGCTGAATGTCATCCTATACTTGAAGGCAGACAACCATACAACAGAAGACCCTTGTCATGTTTCCTACCGTAATAGGAAGTGCATCGTAGATCCTCGACCCATGTGCCATTACTCAGACATCGCATCTGAATGTAGTCAGGAAAGAACCCCTCGTGACATTTCACTGTTAATTCGGTGTTATTGAATGAAAATGGTTCTCCATTATATATCTTAGACAAACCGCAACCTGAAAATAAGACAAGATAAATGTTTTCTATTGACAGCATTATAATGTTATGATCAACAGAATAAGTTTTAATAAGCTTAACCTATTTATACCTTTCATGTGTCGTCTGCTTCGGCGTGAGGCTTATATTTAAATAAATACTTTCAACGAATGGGTTAAAATTCTATAAGTTCTTGGATATTATATACTTAGTGTAGATACATATTCATTGGTCTCAATCCTTACAGATGTAATATACATTTTATTTCAAATATTAAATGTATAATGACAAACTTGCTTTTTCTGTTATCTCTGGGAAATGCATTGTGTTAACATTGTTTTTCTTTTTTAAATCAGTTGGGCGACACAAAACAGTTTGATAGAGTGTTTGTTTACATTTATATAAGATATTTACAAAATGATAAGAAAATATCAAATATGATAAGCTGGTGGGTCCCAGCTAGAAATGAATTTATGAAGGCTGGAGAAGTCAAGGTTAGTGGCAATGTAAATATCATTGCCAAAACATAATCAGTTCTGACTTATATCTTCATTATAATATATACATGTTTATGCTTCCAAACGTCTTCTACTTCCGCCGTCAAAAACCAATTTTAACAGCAAGAACAAACATACTTTCTTTGGCTAAAGAAGTACTATTGCCTTAGGAAGTCCGTGTCAAATTTGTATGTATTTTCAATATTTTTCTACTTTTGCGTTTACGATACTGACAGGAATATTAATTAATTGCGTAGTAATTATTTCTTTATTTTTAATTACATTTATATGTATTAGCAATAAAGTTACGTCATTCACAATTGTGTAAACGTTGAAAGGGGTAACATATTAAAATATGTTATAATTTCCTGTTATACTTACGTGTACATACTATAGACAGATCATTATCGTGTGTGCACGATGGTCTGTAGGGCGATTCAACTGAACAATGTTTTAAATGATCTCGAGCAGAGCCACAGTGCATGTAGTCGGTCAGTACCGGACCAGATCCTTTCCCATACACTGTCGTAGAAAAGAACGCTGCTAGACTGAAATAGAAATTAGTTGTGCGTACTGGTAGGAATAATAGATAATAAGATGATAACGAACGCATACTGATATCTAAATTCAAACAAACATAAATTAGATTTATTTGATCATTAAATGTATGTTACATTATCTTATATGCACATGTATTCCAAAAGAAGTACTTTAACATACTATGCTGCAATAAATTATTGTCAGACGATGCAGTCATGTGATAAAATATTTTTTAAATATCTGGTGTTTGCGTAACAAAGAATACTTGTTTATCAAAAGTATATTTTCGAGAATATTTCCTTATGATACTAGTTTACTCACTTCTTTATAAAACATAAATTAGATGTTTACTCAGGACTATCTACATATCCTAATAAGAACGATATTGTAAGTAGTTTTGGTGCATCTGTAGCAGAAAGATTATAATTTTAAGATGGTTGTCAGTTTTAAAGAACTAGTCATTAACATTAACATTGGAACACGCCTTGTTCAACACAATTAAACGGTATATATGTCTAATTACTCGTCTCAAATATAACGTATAATTCTTGACATGGGTATGTATGCATATGCGTTTCAACAATTTACACGCTGATATGTCACATGTTTTTGTTACAAATGATAGACTAGTAACGGTACACAAAAAGCATATAATCAGTACTAGATACATAGTGATTCTATCTGACGCTTGATGATGTAAGTTATGGTTCGATTTGCAAATTTGTTCATAAAAGTCCATGATATTTTGAAACAAAACTGTTCACGATATCAACTTTCCATATATTACCTTGCATTGTGTGTATTGCAGATAGTCTGGGCATCATATATATCTATGTTACTTCTACAGACAGTTCCCCAGTGTCCATCAACATAAAGTTCGATACGGCCATCATACGGACCAGTGCCATTAACAAGGCGCGTATTGCTAATGTTCAGAGGTTGAACTAAATATTGAGAACAATCAATGAACAAATGTAAAAAGGAAAGTATTGTGTCGATATTTAAATTTCTTTTTTAAAGACCGATTGATTTTATTTTAGTATAAGAAATCAATGTTTAGTCAAATTTCACGAGCTTACTCAACTGACCGATAGTTAAAAAGCCTTGAATAGATATTTCAATATTGGTTTACTGGTACATGTGTTCTTATCGTAGCAGATTTAACTATTCCCTCCAAATGCTCCAAATATTTACTACATATACGTACTACTTTTTCAATATATTGCGTTCTTGTCGATGTATATCTTGCATTGGGAAAAAAGTTACGTTTCAACTAAAGAGTAAACATTTACTCTCTACCATTAACAACAGCGACATCTCTCGAATGACTGGTGTTACATGTCAACTAACGAATATGCAGTCACTTACCTATACAAGCAACAGCGGCATCTCTCAAATGACTGGCGTTACATGTCAACTAACGATTATACAGTTACTTACCTATACAAGCAACAGCGGCATCTCTCGACTACATGGTGTTGTTACAAATTTAACTAAAAAGTATACGGTTACCTACCGTTACAAGCAACAGCGACATCTCTCGAATGACTGGTACATGTCACATCCAGACTGAAGGAACATTCATTAATGTTTGTCTCTGATCCTTTACAATCAAGCTTGTCTATATGAATAGGGCCTGTTCCCTGTCCGTAGTAATAGGAACTGGTTTTATATGTTCTGTACGATCTGAATGAAAATTAAAAAAATCTCTTTATAAATTCATGCAATTCATATGTTTAGTTTATTTGAAAGATGTACATGTATCAAAACAAGTCATTATCCGAGATAGGCACACCTTGCTTAAAATTCATTTTAGTAATGAATATAGTTTTAATACATTGTACATATATCATATTGTTTCTACAGTGTTTTGCAAGTACCATACAACTATTGACTCGTGTAGCATTATATCTGATGCGATACTCAACAATAGAGAGCATATTTGACTGAGCTGATAGTTTAATAGAAGCGAATTATTTCAATGCATGGATCTTTATGTATTGCCTATCGAGACGTACAAAACTCGAAAGAAACACAAAGGGTCAAATTATGTGCGTATTAAATCGCGTCCTTTGTTTTCGGCTTGTTCACAGCAAACGGAGCCTTTCCAAATCCCCTAAGTAAGTTTGTTTCAATTCAACAAATGTTTCGATTCATCTCAAAAGTTGTAGTTTTAAGTTTTACTCAACCTTTTAATTAGTTTGGTAAATTATAAGATATAAGATAAGAACCCACTTGAGATGTAAATCTTTAATCGCAGTCAAGTTGACATAAATTGACAGTAATTAAAATATAAAACGATCCCCCAAGTATCAATACGACATTAAAAGATTAAGATTATTTATATCCAGTTATTCAAAATCTAAGGAAGGTAATAAATTACACTGAGAAGTACTCAAGAAACAAAACGTGTTCAAGTAGTAGTTGTGGCTCCTATTTGTCAACATTTCAACACATTAAGAAAGCTTTATAGGGTACTTAACGTTTTGCCATATTTTATCTTTACTGATTAACTGAACGTCATCTTCGGAAAGCTAAATATCTTGCAGTTCAATGCACTGAATTTTGTTAAAAGATCTTTTTCCTCTGTACAGAGACAAATAAGAAATTCTCATTCGATCAAAGGATATCTTACGCTGAAAGTGTGTAATGTTATTTATATGTGTATGATATGCGGCATCCGATAAACTTTTTAAAGGCTTTAAGGCCTTCGACGGGAGAAAAAATTTTGTCCGGGTTTTGAGGTGACTGGAATTTTTGGGGACCAAACTTTGTAATTCTTTCTTGTATACATTTATATGAAACACAGACAGGGGATCCTTTGCAAACGTGATCGTCTTTATCAAAATACATATTAAACATTTAAATTCACGTCAAAGTCCTTAACACATAAAAAAACATTCACATCATTAAGATCTGCACAAATGACGGCATGAATAAAATGCCGTAAAGTCTAAAACCCAAGTAAATGTTTGTTATAAAGTTATATGTCCTTCCATTTAGTACTATAATACATTTAAACTAATATTTCACTTTATAAACGCCGCCCCGTGCTTTTGGTTTCATTTGCCTGTCTTTTCTTTTTACTTAGTTTCTAATTTTATTGTAAGCGCATCAAATAGTACCCCTTCGAACATTTTTTGTTTAAATCAACGTGTTAGAATTGAAATAGATTTTACTTAAATGATATACCGGTTAGCATATCAATGTGTGTCGTTAAGATGCTTCGAAATTAGATTACTACGCATCTACACTCCACACTGTGATATACTAACCGGTACATCACTCAAATGTGAAAGATATTTCCTAAATAGATGAAAGCAAATTCCAAACGCAATTGTTATACAGTGCATTGTTACAACTTTCACGCCAAGTATCACTAATTCTTTGTGACAGACTGAAAACTAGATATTTCCTCGCTTTCGGAACACCAAACAGCGACTGGATTATTGAGAGTCATATTAATACACACTGTCATATTTGGGCCAAATGGACTGTTCCATTTTTCTAGGATAAATTTCGAAGCCTACTTAAGCCTATTGTTAAGGGATTACTTTCTTTTCATTGATTAGTCAATTGCTCACAAATAGTATATCAAACAAACGCACGTGTTCTTTTGTGCAAACCAGGTCAACCATCAGACACGTGATGTCTGAATGTGACCATTGGATAATCAAGCGAATTAATCTAAATAGTATTGTTAACACTGGAACTATCCAATCGGCTGGAATTCGGAATATTGAGGGGCTGGATTTTTGTGGATATTTTAACATTAATGTTAATGGTGAGTAAAAGGGCGGAGAAAAAAAAGCTGAATTATTGAGGTGACCGGATTTTTAGGGGTTCGTAATTTTTGGAGTCGACTGTATCATGAAACTTCTACGAAATACGAAAACAATGTCTAATTTCAGACAATTCAGTTCAGTTAAAAATCAATAACAACAAAAGAATTTTAATTCATCAAAGTAAAATATAGTAACATTTTAACCTTTCAAGTAATTTTAATTTTATGGCCGTTGCTAAGCCAAAAATACGCCTTCGTTAATTGCAAAAAAAACAAAAACACGTAAGCTTGATATTAACAGAAAGGTAGGCAGACTGACCACAATTGTTGCTGACATGAGCCGATGAATAAACGTGGCCTTTAAGATCAGATTCTCGTGAAAGAGAAGTAGACAACACTAAACAATTATATATTTATCGTTATTGAAATACATACGTTGTACCAAACAGAACATTACATATTGCTCTGGCCTCATAGGAGGAAAACGATGTGCCGCATATAGTTCCCCAAGTGCCATTCACTAACAATTCAATCCTTCCGTCGAATAGTCCTACACCATTGACCAGTTGAATATCAGCGATATCTGAAGTTTATTACAACATATTAATTAAGCAATTTTACTAAGTCATTCTATTAAACAATAATATTAAGCAATACTATTAAGCAATATTATTAAACAATTTTATTAAGCAATACTATTAGACAAAACTATTAAGCAATACTATTATGCAATATTATTAAGCAATACTATTAAACAATATTATTAAGCAATTTTATTAAGCAAAACTATTAAACAATACTATTAAACAATATTATTAAGCAATACTATTAAGCAATACTATTAAGCAATACTATTAAGCAATATTATTAAGCAATACTATTAAGCAATACTATTAAGCAATTTTATTAAGCAATACTATTAAGCAATACTATTAAGCAATTTTATTAAGCAAAACTATTAAACAATACTATTAATCAATACTATTAAGCAAAACTATTAAGCAATATTATTAAGCAACACTATTAAGCAATACTATTAAGCAATACTATCTAGCAATACTATTAAGCACTATTATTAAGCAATACTATTAAGCAATTTTATTAAGCAATTTTATTAAGCAATACTATTAAACAATACTATTAAGCAATATTATAAAGCAATACTATTAAGCAATACTATTAAGCAATACTATTAAGCAATACTTTTAAGCAATACTATTAAGCAATACTATTAAGCAATACTATTAAGCAATACTATTAAGCAATATGATTAAGCAATACTTTTAAGCAATACTATTAAGCAATACTATTAAGCAATACTATTAAGTAATATTTTTAAGCAATACTATTAAGCAATACTTTTAAGCAATACTAATAAGCAATACTATTAAGCAATACTATTAAGCAATAATATTAAGCAATTCTATAATTCTACTTTCAGAACAAGTGGTACTTTCGCTTCAATTAAACAGACCCTCGTCTTACTTTTGACGAATGTAAATTCATTGCTTCTATGTACATATTATGTTATCTGCATTAAATTTTAAAACCAAATATGCACTAAATCAAACGCATATTTCAGAAGATGAAAATTGTAGCAACTAATGGAAGATTAATCATAAGTATATATCAGAAATTGAGGACTCACCATAGTTACAAGTGATAGATGGTGGTGACCATTTGCCGTTTATGCATGTACTTGTAGTTAGGTTTGATGCAAATCCACTATTACATTTTGTTGTCAGTTCTGTTCCATCGGCAGATATGCCAATCGCATACCCATTGCTTATTTCAATCTCCGAACATTCTGTAAGTAGGAATACATATTTAATAATTATGTACTTTAGGTCAACTTGTAATAAGGTATTTCCAGTAGATATTGCCAATATCTCTCACCATGGTACAATTTCTTTGTTATTCATTGTTTATCATTCTGGTTTGTCTTTACAACAATCGTAAAAAGTAGACGATAGAGACGCATCAAAAAATACGTATGTAGGCACAAAGTGGTCTCTTGAGTTCCAACTTCACCTTCTTACGCATATTATTTTTTATATCTAAAAAAAAAATATTTCAATGAAAAAGGTTTTTTAAACTAGTTACTAAAACCAATATAAATTTGCGCTTATTTTGGTCGCATGACAATTTAGGTCAAACTTATTTACAGCAATATCATTAATAGTAGAAACAATAGACCTGTGCATATTATTCCAACATCTCTCGCATGTGTGCACTGTACATTGGAAACAAACGGACATTCTTTAAGATGTGATTCATATCCCGTGCATTTTAGTTCTTGTGCGTATATTGGGCCTATCCCTTGTCCGAACCATGCCCCAGTCGTGTAGGTCGATGCTCTAATTTTACAAAGGGTATAGTATACAAAGTAAATAGTATAAACAACTGTTTAATCCTTAAAACATTTCAAAGGTAATCAGTTCAAAACAGTGTGTGAAAATCAATAAAAAGCGCACCACAAAAGTTGAAAGTAATGATTTCGCGCACTTACTTTAAGTTCATCATTTTGCACATAACTTTTGCATCGTTCATATCAAACGAGTCATCACAAATTGTTCCCCATATCCCATTAATACTGACTTCAACACGTCCACCATAAGGTCCAGTTCCATTTGCGAGTCTTATATCAACAACATTGAGACCGGTGTTTGCTGCTGAATATTTTGGAAAAGGGAAGATCTATCATTATTCAAACACCACTATGATATACATGGGAAAAAAGATACATCGCCACTATGTGGGTCAAAGCCCTGTCATCGCCGAACGCTTGGGGGCGACATATGACTGCTGACATTTAGACATTTGAGAAGGTAAACAAGAAAAAATTAAAATTATCACACTCCACAGGAAATCAGCATATACATGTAATAAACATTTAGTATCATTTTTATCAAAACCCATCTCGTCTATTACACAAGTGTACATTTGTATGTATTTCGCTATAAGTGGTCTTCATGGACCATTTTGAAAGCGTCTTGTGGTTTCAGTAATGTCTACCATTTATCAGACAACATAAATAACACATTTCAAACAATCCTAACCTAAATTACTATTCAAGAAGCACACGCTCAGATTATGTCAGCTATAATATTTTGCCAGACATTCGATGAATTACAGATTTTGTTTATTTTGCATTGCAAAACGTGTTCTTTGAACCTATTACCTATGTGTTTATTATGGTGGCTGAGTTCTACAATTTCGTCTTTTCGAAAACACGACAGATAAAACGCACTACACACATAGGACAAAAAGACGAAGTATTTTGCATCGTGCTTTCCCTCTTTGACGTGTTTTTGCTTTTAATCTGCCGTATGTTCGACTTTTCATCCCGACAATTTGAAAATCAAAAACACAAAAGCACGACAAGTCGAGTATTCGTGTTTTCGACTTTTCGCCCCGACATGGCAGAAATCAGCCACAATATGTTTATATTTAAAACAATCGTTTGAATGAAACATTACTCATTACTCTAACGTCGAACAAATTTGCCAATTATCAAGTCATAATATAAATTAAAATGTTTTAACTGTTTATCATTTAACTGTTCATGGTTTAAGTTTTTAGCATTTTATCCGAAAGACGAGCCGATTATCAACGAAGATGAACTTTATGAAGTTTTTCCGCAATATAAAACATGTTTTGCTGATCAACAAATTTCATTTTGATAGAAATTACCTGAATTATCTGAAGAGTGTTGTGTATTTTGAACATTACCATACACGTTGATGCGTGACATTTCTTACCTGCTATTGTGACTGTTAAACACCAAACTATAACAGCAAGCACGTGCATCTTTATAAGGCTGCAGATTAAAAAGCATATATTGCCAGTAACCAAACAAACCCAAACATAGTTTCTATATACATCACAAAGTCTACATTAAATTTTGATAAAATTATTACATTTAAGAGAGAAAAAGAATCATATTTAGCTGATATTACAATTAAGACAACTACATTTATATTATAGTAACTTAAAAAGAATATTATTTTCATTAATTCATTTTCAGCGCATACATACTCTTATCTATCCAACCATATTAGCCTGAAGTAACACTGAAGATTATATTGCAATATTGAAGTATAATTGCATTTCCAAGACTGAGGTAAGCGACGTGCGCGTCTGACTTTTATAAATCTGTTTTGTAGCGTTCAAGGTCGTTTCAACATGATAAAACTTTTAAGGTTGTATCTTAGAAAAGCTGTAAATTTATTCGCCAAAAAATTGGAATATTTGAATGCTTTATCATGTTTAAATTTTTGTAAAGCTATATATTTTTAGAAAGGTATTTTCAATCAATATATGGTAGAGCCGCCTTGGTACAGTGGTGGCGCGTTCACCTCGGGATCGGAGGGTCACGAGTTCGATCCCCACCAGTGCTAAGTAGTAGTGTCCTTTGGCAAGACACACATAATTTTACATTGCCTCTCTCTCTCTCTCTCTCTCTCTCTCTCTCTAAATAATTCCATCTTGAGTGAGTCTCGACAGCGATTAATATGAGCTGCAAGAACTTGTTTCGTAATCGAAATTAAAGATAGTAGCATGAATTAATCAATATCTGAAGAAAATAAAACAAGAATTAAAAAAGCACATCCTAAAATTGCATGCATTTTTAATAACCTAAAAAGAACTATATGTAACATGTTAATGGAAAGCATCTAACTAGACTTCAATAGTTTTACTATACAAGGTCTTTAAATTGGTATTTTGTCCAGAGAGACATTTCTAAATATATGTTCTTCGTGAAAAATGCATTTACTTTTTATTTTACGTACATTTATTCAATTTTAAAATTATTTGCTAGTTGACCCTTTAAGAAAAACAAAATGTGACAAGTTTCAAAAGTTATCAATTTTGTACTAAGCTTATAGGTACGAGTCAAAATCTGCGACTTCATTTGAAAAGACCTTTCCAAACATGTTCAGGCCAAAATACTTTCTAAATATAATAGTTTTATTGCTTCTACATCCATGAAACGCATGTAGACCGATGTCTAAATAGTCTTAAAGGCGCTGACTTAATTGCTTTCTATATATGTTTTTTAAATGCCCATCGGAAATAAGTACGATTTCATCTTTCGTAAAGTATGCGATACTTTAACATTGATAATTACATCTTCAATAACTTATAAGCTCTAACAATGAGAAATACTCTAGAACAAATAAAACTATCATCGCAAATAAGTAAGGTAAACGAAGTGACTTTTTCTTCTTTATTTCAACTTTACGA
>JAUMHA010211712.1:0-15918 GCA_032359765.1 Saxidomus gigantea | reverse complement strand
ATGAAACAAAACTTCGTGCAAAGAAACGTATGTTTTCTTTAGTTTGAAAAACAAAATGAAGTCACTGTGGTTTAATTTTCTAGATGCAATGTCAGATTAAACAAAATATTTTATATTGACAAGTATAATTTCTTCAGCTTCAAAATGGTGTGAAAGAATTCAGCATTAAAGTAAAAGAACTATATGACGCTCCAGCTCTGAAGAACAAATTGTTTCCTGATGGCCAAAGACTTCTCATTGTTGCTACAGTTACTGAAAGTGCTACAAGAAAAGAGGAACTCGCGATTCATGAATCAACCATATTCGCAGTGAAACCGTACAAAGTCAAATTTACGCGAAGCCAAAAATATTTCAGACCAGGACTGGAATATTTTGTTCAGGTAAATTATTTGCAAACAACTGGACTTTGGGTTGTTACAACCAAACAATATATGATACTGTTTTATATCCCCATTCATTATGTTAACATAGCTGGGTGAATAAAGGTAATGTTGTTGTTGTTGTGGTTAACCTATAATAATTATCAGCAGTAGTTTGTAAAAAGAAGCCATGACCAATCTGTATTCATTCTAAATACAATAAATTATACAGAGTCTGAGAGATTATAAATACTAAATGATAACAAATATATTATAACAACATTGTGATATCCATTCATATTTATTTTGTTCAGTCAAGATTTGTAAAGATTTGTAACAAGCTTTGTTTGGGGCTATATGGGCTATTGGTATTGCACTTTGCATCGAAATAGACTTGCTATAAGTCATCATGTACTTGTAACATTGTAGTACAAAAATCTCAAGAACGAATCAATCATTTTTCTTGAAGAATGTCGGCTGACAATTGTTTTGAAGTATTCGGTAAAATTGGTTAGTTTTTTAGCATACAAGCAGCTATCATCATGAGAAAGTATCTCATAAGAAGATTAGGCAACCTAAGCAAATCAAGGTTATTGTTCATAAGCGTATAAGCACCTGTAAAGCCTATATCTCAATGCTATGGTATTAATTTCTAACCTCACTTGTTTTCATCGGCAACTAGACTCTATGTTAGAATAATAGTTTCTGTCATGAACACGAAGTTCAGATCGAAATATCCGTCACCGAGGGTAACTGTTTTAGCGGGAATTCGGCTATTCCCGCAACCTGTTACCCGAGTTGACGAATATTTTCATCTGAGCCACATGTTTCATAACGTCACACTATTTATATACAGTATTTGAAACTCGCTCTCAGATTTTGTTGAACGAAATAAACATATTTTAGAACAAATCGTCAAAACAAAATGTTCCAGTATAAATTCCTTTGAGATATTTCTGCGTTTTTCATTACACGCTACCAAATAAATAGCGTTGCAAAAGCTTCCGAAATTCCAATAGAAACACACAGTGTAGCGGTTCCGTCAAACCAAGCTCACCAACATTGTCAACAAATTTTCACAAACTGCTATGTAGAATGTTTAGTTGTGTTGTAGATTCTAACCGTGAATTTTATATTTTATGTTTCAGGCATTTGACCATTATTTAGTATATTTTTAACATTTTGAGAAAATATTGTTTGCTAGATGTAGGTTAAATCCCTTTAAAGTTTTATCGGTTCCGTCAAACCAACCGCAACAACATTTTTCAACAGATTTTCTCAAATAAAGTTGCTTTTCACTTGCGTTACTGATTCTATTATTTACTAGTAAATTGTATGTTTTATATATCATTTCAGAGAAGTTTTAATTTTATCACCGGAAACTTTGAACGAGCAGCTTTAACGCATTTTAGAAGGGTCACTAAGCTCAACTCAAATAAGGTTTAGCTTTTTCACAAATATTTCACAAAATTTTAACCTTAATATCTAAAATTGTGTGTTGTCGTTTGAGGTTCTGTAAATAAATATCTGGGGCTCCTACCAGTTTCTGCGCTGTTATGAAAAATCATAACGTAAATACATTTAAGGTTGATGTTCAAACTGCAAGCGGGCATGCTGCTACAGATAAAGATATAACTATTCAAAACCTGGATGAAAGGGGAAAGGTTTTGAAAAAAAAAGAAGCAAACACGAACAGCAAAGGGCAGGCACTGGCTATCTTCCGTATGTCAGACAAGAAAACCTCGAAATTCAAGGTACATTCTCCGGCTATAAATAGTTTCTGTTCATCAGAACAATTAAAGCGCCGCACATAATAAAAACACAGAACGAAGAATGACGTGTATTTGTTTGTGTTGATAGGCATCTAAATTAAATGTTCTGTTTATGACCCGCATGTAGTATATTAGGATTTCTTGGTCCTTCGTCTCAGAGCTCAAAACTTGTCATCGCGGAGAATGTGCAACATTTTCGTCAGAATATAGCACATGGCTTACTTTACTGGTACGTTTTGAAGCAGGTTCACAATATTTATGTTTTAAAGTCTGTTACTTTTACTTGGGCCTCTTTTAGGGGTTGAAGGGATAGTTCTTTTGTAAAGGAAACCAAACGGGATGAGTTCCACTATCTGTATTGTCTGTATTAATATTTCACATGATATGTCCACATACAGAGTGACAAAAGAATAGCAAGTAAACAATATTCCTGAAGTTTGACAACCTGCAAATATACAATAAAACAAACAATCCTAAGTATAAGCATAAAGTTAACAATGTGCTGCCATTACATCAATGAGTATTACAAATGGGCTTGGCCCAAAGTGTCTAGTGGCCTCTTTACCTGTTTTCACTAACAGCTGTATTATAATTAAATTACAACTTCTTCAACCTTAATAAAGTAATAAGCATATAAGATACATATACATTGACATATACCAACATATAAAGATACATGACTTGTATAGAAGATTTTAATTCAAACGTGAATGAAGAAATACAAAGTTAAAAAAAATGTCGAACTTCATAGTTAAAGGAATCATACACACGTCTTTTAAGCCATAAGGAAAGGAACACAGTGAAACATATATACATACCAATCCATAATACCTTAGACAATAAAAGTAATAAGTCCGAAAAACTAATTCACATTCATCTGACCATGTCAGATTTCCCTCTCAAACTGAGCACAAATCCCTACCCACGAATTAGCCAATAAAAACGCGCAAAAATGTGAACTCATCGTGATTAGCAATACAAATCAAAGTTACAGTCAGGCAAAATTCTGTCCACAATTCGTCCGGTCACTTTACTAGGTTTGTGTTCGGAGGGATATCTCTTGATTTGACGTTAAACCGGTGTGTGTATCCTCAAAACACAAACCTAGTTACAGGGTTTAAACACAAATGTCGTACACCTGCATCAAAACGTACCAGCAAAACTTATCGATTGATGAACATGTTGCATATTTCGAATTATGGCACAACATTGGAGTTGAATTTGTCTGGACTCGGGAATGCAATCGGAAATCATTTACTTCTTGCAGTTTCTATTAAACACGATATGATGTTTTGTCACAATTGAATCAAGATCATTAATTTCTTTATTTTTAGCTCACCTGGCACAAAGTGCTAGAGTGCGCTATTAGGATCACTCTCCGTCCGGGTTCCGTCGTCCGTCTGTCCACCATTTCCTTCAAACGACATCTCTGAAACCACTGGGCCAATGTTGATGAAACTTTGCAGGGATGTTCCTTGCATAAAGCTCTATCGGAGATTTTTAAAAAACTCCATGTAATGCAGAACTCTGGTTGCTATGGCAACGAATAGGAAAAACTTTAAAAAATCTTCTTCTCTATAACCACAAGGCCTGGAGCTTAGATATTTAGCATGTGATATTTTCTAGTAGACCTCTACCAATATTGTTCAAGTTATGAGCCGAAGGGGAAAATTGACCCCGCCCGGGGGTCACATGGTTTTACATAGGCTTACATAGGAAAAACTTTAAAAACCTTCTTCTCTGAAACCACAAGGCCTAGAGCTTAGATATTTAGCATGTAGCATTGTCTAGTGGACCTCCACAAAGATTGTTCAAATCATAACCCCCTTATCAAAATTTAATCATCCCGGGAGGGGGGGGTGGTCACTTGATTTCAATTGATTTTACATTGGTTTATATAGGGAAAAAACACAAGGCCGACAGGCAGATAATATATATTTGAAATGTTACTTAGCATTGTGTAGGGGACCTCTACGAATTATGTTAGAATCATGACCCTTTTTAGTATAGCCAATGGTAGACAGGTGAGCGATGTAGGGCCATCATGGTCCTCTTGTTTGTAAATTTAATCATTGCACGTAGGTAAATTTTACAGTTTATTATTGTCCGTGGTTAAATTTGCATTTTGTACTTTTTGCATTTTTCTGTTGCAGGTTATTGTCCCAGATATGAAACAAGAGAGTGATATTTTTGAGGTTACAGCATATGATGATACCAATCAGATCCATGTCCAACAAGTGACTAAGGTATGTATCGCTAGAACTCTTATCGGATATGAAAGGTGCCCAACTTATCATTAAAACAATAGAAGTTATAACTGTGACAAAATTGCAAGGTAATTTCGAAACATTTTCAATGTATAACCCGTGTCTAAAAGGTATTAAAATCCATGGGACATGCGGTTACCGTAGGCTGAATACGGAATATTCGAATAGTGTTGGAATTCAACGCAATATGTACAGTAATATAATTGTTTCTAAGTCGAATTCCTGACCATGTCCGTTTTTAACTGAAAACTTCTGGCCCTTTTATACCCAAGAGACTAGAGGGCCAATAAAATCAGGGCACAGTGATCATACAATAAGGGCATAGAGTTAGGAAAGCCAACTATATTGGTCACAAGAGACAGTGCCAAGAAACTTTGGGCACTGTGACCTCAATTTCAGAGCACAAAATTTGTGCCATTAAGAACTGGACTTTAACTGTAATTGAATAAATTCTAGACTTAGGTAATATTGTATACAACAAGAACAATAAGATTTACAAATAAAAAGGTCAAATATAATACCCTAAATTGACTTTCCAGATAGTTTTAACAAGAAAACATTGCTGCAACAATTGCTGAGGGACAGTGGCTAAGTAAACAATCCCATAATGCACTGCAAGTAAACCTTGGGTAGCATTTCCTGTTGCCAATATTAATTACTAGGTAAAGGTAAAGTTTAAACTATGAGCAGGAACAATCAATACAGCCACCCTAAAGATGTTAGAGATAACCAAAACGCAAAGTAATTATTATTTGTCTTAGACATTGCATAAATCAAAGGCTTATTCAAGTAGTTTAGTCCAAAACACTAAGTCATGAAAACTGATGACATTACAACTTTCAAAAATTACATCAAGAAAGTTACTAAGAAAACAACTACATCTTTAACATACCAGTAGCTGAAAAGTCACTCATTTTTTCTAAAAGGGAGAAAGCTAACTTGTTACATTTGCCCCCAGTTATCAAAGGTAAAGTTCCGACTACCTTAACTGCATTGGTCACAATAGGTCGCACCCACCTTAACGATTTAAGACATGTTTAACACTTAAAACAGTTATGAACTAAATTAAGAAACTTCAATAAATAACATATTTAGAATATTAACGGTGTCACTCACGTTTAGTATTTTACATTTTCACAGTCAACATGGTGAGCACCACCTTAAGTCAATGTTAAATTTCACAGGTGTCAATACTACCAAACCGTTTTTACTTCCAGCAGTGTACATATTACACTTAAAACTCAGTATCATAGAGCATTACTATGATTATGCTTTTGCACTGCAGCAGAAATGTCTGAAACTAAAACGGTCAATGTCAATGTCACCGTATTCAGAACAGATGTCTGAACTCCATTTATTTATTAATCTGTTCAGTTTTGAATGTGTAGCTTCATTGTTAAATGTTCTTCAATAATTGATTGATTATAATTCACACTGTTCACCTCCAAAAGAAAGCTAAAAGTGCTATAGCTTAGAGATATCCATGGCGTCATAAAATTCACAGTTTGACTATATTTTTGAATTGTTTATCCATCACTGATTGATATAAAAGTACACGACAGTTCATTGTTTGTCAGTTTAAAATTTAACTTCAGTTCAACTGGAATTGTGCAATTGGTAACTTCACCGATTGATCTGTAACATGGTTAACTATTCAGTAAGTTTGTATTATGCATTCTTTGCAATAGGTATTTATCACTCGGTGTTTATTGTCTGTTGACATCATATTATGTGATACTTCTGCATTGATAGAACGTTCATAGTCACTTATTGCATTTATTTACCACACTCTTAACTACATGTATATTTTCCTTTCCTTTCTCCTTTGTGGTTTTAGTATTATTATTTGTGTCTGTACTCTGTGTTGTTGCTCTTTCATTGTCACGTTTGAGTCTTAATTGCCTGTTTAAATACTCTAGATCTGTCACTTTTTTGTTCAGTGTTGTTTCTTGGCATCTTATGGACCATGTGTTCTTGTCAATGGCATCAGCAATAGACTTTGCTGCATCTGCCACAGCATTAATTACAGGTTGCAGGTCAACTGTAGGGGCAGATGAGTCTGGTAAAGTCTGCGAAGAGGATGACTTGATTGCGCATTTAGGCTCGACATTTGGCAATTGAATGGCTTGAGTGTCTGGAGATCATCATGTTGAAGTTCTTTACCCTCCAAAATTAATTGAGCATTTTGATCTACATCCAAGAGGGACCTCAGGCTCTCGTCCATAAGTGGCGCGTCATCTGTATCAGCCCTTATTTGCGGAGTGTTAAGTGGGGTAAATTTCGACATCCGGTTGATAGGCTTTCTGAAAACTGACAAAGTGAATGTGCCAGGTATGTGTATGAAACTGCTGCATTGACGACATCTGTCTTCTGTGGTGGACCCACAATCAACTGATTTCCTAGTGTCTACACCTCAGCCTGGTTTATTGTTTGTAAATGATTGTGGATCTGACTATATGTTGTGGAAAGGTTGTGAGTCATCTGATTGGACAGGTTGATGTTTGTTATTGGTGTGAAGACTGGTGCTGGAGGAAGTGGTACAGTGGCGGTGTATTGGGCTTTGGCAATACTACCAATAAATACATTATTACTAGTGGACTGCATTGTTTGATTGCCCAGAGGTGAAACTTCAAGCATGTCCATCAAGTCTTCATCAAATGAGCCATCCAAGAATGGTGACTCCTGAAAAGCGGCTGTAGAAGCTGTTTCCCCTTTGAAAGTGGGAAACATGTCGTCATCCCCTATAGTGATTGGATTTTTAGACACAATCATAAATTGGATCTGGTCTCCATGGCTTCTCTCACATGGCGCTGGTACTTATTAACATGGTCCAACAGGTTTTGTTGCTCCATGCACCGAAACATGCAGCGACTGCAACTGTAAGGAGCCCTGTCCATAGGTACATGTATATGATATTTGACGACATGATTCACTAGCCTATAGCTCCCATCTGCCACTCTTACGCCATTCACTGAGCATCTTATGCATATGTACAGCTTCCCAGGTCTGGTTGTTCATTTTGAGAAAAGCCTGTAAAGACAAAGTCCAGGAACATTGTTAGTTTTGGCAATACAAAAATGCTTCAGTGAGCTGAGACACCAGTGCATTGAATACTGGACTTTCACGGTCACATTACTTACAAAAATTACAACTTCACAGAAGATGAACGCTGACTTAGTAACTACACTAGGTATACTTGTTTTCTGTTAACGTACACACCTAATGACTATATTTGATTTCATGATCATATCTAAGTACACAATTTACACATGTTCTTCTCTGTGTAACATATTGTTATTAATCTGTTTTATGTTGTCTACTTTATTAAGTTGTAGTCAATCTCAACAAGATTAGTTTTTACTGAAAAATGTTATAGAAGTTCTGCACTTTGCTATATCCAATGTTTTTGTTTGATATATGCATGTACAATTACTACAATTTGTTCCGTATGCACCAACACGCACATTTATCTAACATTTTACAGTGTTTATATATATATAATATTCATATTCAAAACTGTGATATAAATTTTCGCACAATATACATCTAACAGCTATGCTGTGCACTGTTTTTGTTTCTTGTTAGTTTTTTTTTTGACACAAGCTGTCCATTATGGTGGTTTTATTTCCTGATACTTCTTCAATTTATTGTGATGTGCTAGCTTGGTTTATCCTTTGGGGTTCAGCTGTATAATGAAGTTGATTTCGGATTGCTTCTCCTTTACCACAAATGAACCTTCGTATTTCTTTTCTAATTTAAGGTAGATTCCAACTGTACGGGATTCCTGCAGGCACCACGCCAAGTCACCTACTTCATATCTAGTGAACTGTGGCTTAGAATCATAAATTTCTTTACTTCTACTGGCCTTGCGTCCTAGGTGATGTGGCTATCAAATGGACATGTGCCATCTTGTCTCTCAATTTTTTTACATAGGCAGTATATGTTGGATACTGTTCTTGTGTATTGGTCTGGTCATACATGTTGTTGACAAGCATTCCTGTCTTTCGTCCAAGGCAAAGAAGAGTTGGTGAAAGTCTTGTTGTTTTGTGGGGTGTTGCCCTGTAGGCTCCTGCAAGACATCCCATAGATCTCATTCACTAGAATTCACCAGATCCCGTCCGGCCATTTCCGCGCGGGTTACGCAGGCTTGTTCGTGTCTTCATGACCTGTAAAATACAACACAAATCTTGAAACAACCAACTCTCAAATTCGGGACCTTGATTGCTATGAATAGAGAGTGGTGTGCCCCATCTAGTGACAAATGTATTTTGTAAATTGATCGGTGAGAACAAAAATATAACCATTACCTCTTCGGGTTACAGGAAAAGGACCCATGCTATCTATAGCTAAGACATCCCAAGGAGCACAAGTTAGTAGACTTCCCATAATAGCTTTTGGTGACTTATTAGGACTTTAATGGGCCTCACATAAAATTATGTCACAGTTTTTTTTATATAGAGGCTGATGTCTTCTTTCATATTGTACCAGTAGAACCCTTTCGATGTGCTATCTTTTGTTCTCTTTGATCCTAAATGACCTGAGACAAAAGAATGATGTGTTTGCCTCAAGATATTGTTTTGCAGCATTCTAGGTAATATCAACTGCTGAAAATTACTAGTTCCATCTGCTTTAACAAAGCTTTTGTACAGTACACCATCAATAACTTTAAGAGAGTCCCAAAATATCCAGTCGTGTTGGTTGCTGTGCTGTTTGAAATCAGAGTTGAGCCAACGGGTTTGACTCCTTGGACCTTGGCGTTGTATATAGGATAGATATCTTGACCTTTCTTTTGCTCTGCCATAACCTGGTCTTGTGTCAAAATGCTTATCCAAGTAGAACTATTACTTGACGTAGCTGCTTTTTAAGAAGTGCTTGTTGAGGGTATTTCTTGAACTACTATGCAATGATTGGTCTGTACAGGCACTGCCTGACCTTCTGTCTGCTCTTTTACTTTGTGTACCTCCGGTTTTGACAGAAGCGTCCCCTATGCTCTATTCTCACATTCTGCAAGGACCGCATTTTAGTGGCTCTAACATATCAATTTGGGCACAATGGCAGTCCCTCGGCGAAGTACTTCTTGGGAGAGCGTCACAGTGTCCCTGTCCTGGACTATGTTCAATCTGTTAGCCAAAATTTCAAGCCAGCGGGCTATTTTGCCTCTTGGTTCTTTTAAACTAAATAACCATACTAGTGCCTGATGGTCTAATTTAACCAAGAATGGTCGCCCTAAAAGGTATTGTCTATAGTACTCGACAAATTAAACCACAGCCAGAAGTTCAGCTTCAGTAATACAATAATTTATATCAGCCTTGTTAAAATCTCTGCTTGCCTATGAAATGTCCCGTTCTCTACCATTTTGAGCCTGATGAAGTACTCCACCCATACCTATCCCGGAAGAGTCTACATCTAAAATAAACAGACCTCCTTCATTAAGGGGATCACCCATAACTTCAGGACTGATAAGGGCTGCTTTTAAACTTTATAATGCTTTTTCACATGACTCATCCCAGTCAAATTATTTCCCTTTCTTAGTGAGATCTGTAAGCGGTTTTGCTAACTTTGCAAAATCACGAATGAACAACTTGCGATAATATGATCCTTTGGCCACAAACTGTTTGACTTCCTTTGCATTTTTGGGTACAGGCCACTGACTAATATTTGTAATATTACTTGGGTCTGGTCTTACACCTTCTTGGGAAACATCGTGTCCTTAAAACTTGACCTGTGTCTGCAGCAAATGACATTTCGTTGGTTTCAGTTTTAGCCCTGCATCTTTTATTCGCTGCAAAACTTCATGGACACGATTGATATGTCCTCAAAACTACTACCAAATACTACAATATCGTCAAAATATATCAGACATGTGACCCACTGGAGACCTTTCAATGCCAGTTCCATCACGCGCTGAAATGTGCTTGCTGAATTGTTGAGTCCAAAAGGCATTCTGGTCATTTCATATTGACGATACTTACAGGCAAATGTTGTTTCGGGAATATCAGACTCTTTCAATGGTATTTGAAAGTAACCATTGGTTAGGTCAAAAGTGCTTAATAGACTGGCACCAGTTACCGCATCTTCACAGTCTTGGACACGCGGCAATTGAAAACCACCAGGTTTACAAGAGTGTTAATCTTTCGATAGGTCTAGAAAGGTCGACATGTCCCCTTTTTTCCACACTAGAACTAGGGGTGATGCCCATGGTGAAGTACTCTTTTGGATGACACATATTTTCATTAGATCTTCTATTGCAGATTTTTCTTCTGTGGCAAAAGCTAATGAAACTTTTCTTGATCTTTGCTTGAATGGAGGTGCATTACTTGTGTCTATGGTATGCTCAACTAGTGATGCCAGTCCAATATCCCATTCATGTTTCGGAAAGGTATCTTTATACAAGCAAACCTCCGATTATGGCTTTCTCTTCTGTACTACTATTGGGTATTGCAGCATGGTACAGTTTTTGTAAGTATGAATGTACCTCTTTCTCATCAGTTGTTGGAAAATTAACTGGGTCCTCAAGCATGGCTTTATCCTCTAATTACAATCGTCTTACTCTGCGGAGTTGTCTTCCTAATATTCTTCCTCCTGCAATACTGCTACTGCTGCTTCAGCCCTTCCTATTTCTGCATTTTGTCTCAGATTTTTTTCAGACTGGAAAGGATTTAGGACTCTAACCTTACATGTTCGGGCTGCGTTTATGTCCACTAAAGTAGCAGTTATCATTAACTTATATGTTTCTTTGAATTTGTCAGTGTGTTCAACAACGTAAACCTTTTCTTGTTCTTTGTCATCTAGATCTGACCTTTAAGCAAAAACATCTACAATTGCTTCAGAGTGTCATGGTATGCATATATAGTTAGCCGGTACCGTGTAACCTTCCCACATGTAAACAAGGACTTTCTATGTTCCCAAGAAGCATTTAATTCTGACTTAACGAAATAATAGCTGGTCCATCTGTACCTCTCCTAACACAGCATAGCCCGAATAAGCATCATCTTCTATCTCTGTGATAACCACAACTTTGATGATCTTTGCTGGCCTTAGATTTAAGCTAACCTCCGCCTGAGCTTTCTCTACAATGGGTAGCCCTCCTGCACCCATCAAACAGAATGATCGACAAAGCTCTGGGCGCTGACAAGCTGAAATTTTGTCATATACTCTTGTTGATATTATAGTTCTCGGGGCACCAGTATCAACTGTAAAGAGAACAGGTTCATCTAGGACTGTTCCCTTCACAAACAGCCTCTTGCTTATTCCTTTATATTTTTTCTCATTGCCTATCTTTGACTTTACATCATCACAAGATTTTCCTTCACTGTCATCAAAACTCCATTAGTTACCTTCTGAAAAGTCCTGTCGTTGTTGGCCGTCTGCATTTACTGGGACCTCCCTCTGGCCGCAAGGGCTGGTCCTTTGGCGTTTTAAGCCTCCTTTCCATGCCTGTTCATTGGCATTCTGTTTCTTTGATATCTCTGGCTATTTTCTTTGCTCGTCATATTTGGACATTCTTTGGCATAGTGTCCATGTTTATGACGCTTAAAACATTCTATATGCGCTTTATTTGGGACCCTTGACATTTGTTTTTCTTGCGTTCTCAGGTTGTGTGCATCTTAAGGCTTTCCAAGTATCCAATAGTTGCTTCATCATAATATGGTCCGGCTCTCACTAGACTACATGGTTTTATTAGCTGGGGTTTGCTGTATTTCACAAGTGGTACTTGATATAATTTTATGTAGGTTCCTTTCAACAATCTCCTCAACTGCTCTTGTGGCACTCTTTTTGTCTTGCCGATATTCAGCCCTGTGTCTAGTTTGAATTTAATTCACGACATGGAATACTGCCTCATCAATGGTTTCCGGCTCTTTATGATATTCTACTTCAAACCTTACGTCTTCCTCTAGTAGCCCGTCGAGGAACCTTCTTACCACGTCTTAATCTCTTGACTTGCGGTCTCTATAACCATGTGCTCTGTCATACAGCTTTTTTAAGTCCGCAGCAAATTCCTCAGCTGTCTCACCATGCCTTTGGTTACGCCTACTAAACTTTGCGGCAAATGACTTCGGGTTTTCGATGACCCTAAATCTACCATTCAACTCCTGTACCAACTCATTATAGTAGAAAAGTATTGACTGTAGGAGCTGTGAAAACACAAATTCAGCAGCAGAACATACTATATTCTGGAGCAACTGTTTGACTTTTTCTTCATTTGACCAATTATATGTCGAAGCTATAGCCTCAAATCTTGATAACCAGACACGCCGATCTTCTCTACCAGTATTAACAGGTATTTAACGCTGTGTTCTGACCTTGGGTATGAAGCTGTTTCTAATGATGATGACAATGATGGCCAATGCAAAATATATATACATTTACAAATATGTGTTTCATTGTACCTAAATCCTATATCATTTGTGAAATTGCTATTTGTGACTAAAGGCCTTGAACTTTGATCAGAGTTGAAAGTATGCCTATCTAACTGATCTGACTGCCTGTCGCCATTGTACTGAGAGAGTGAATGCTATAAATTCTATTTTGGTAAGCTGGATAGGGTTCATGAGGATCAGGAACATGATAGTACTCATATTGACGTGGCATCTCAGACCTCGAACCAACTGGAAAAGTATTCTGATGTTGGCTATCTGGTACATGGAAGAATTGCTGAAACTG
The DNA here is from genome assembly GCA_032359765.1 of Saxidomus gigantea. NCBI lineage: Eukaryota > Metazoa > Mollusca > Bivalvia > Venerida > Veneridae > Saxidomus > Saxidomus gigantea. The sequence continues at coordinate 2,856 of JAUMHA010211712.1, read as the reverse complement.
ACCTGAATTACCAACTTTTTGACTTGGTATATCTTCACATAGCTGTCTACCATTGGCTTGAGAATAACAACTGCTATTCAAGTTCCTAACATTTCGTGGTCTGTCAACTGGGGTTATATTTAGTATATACTCAATTGTTCTTAAAGGGGCAGTGCCAACTTGTTACAAAATGATTTCGTTTGGTGAACCACGGTCAAATTGTAGAAAACCTATAACAGTAGCCATACCTGACGTCATTAGAAAAGTCGCACGTATAATTTCGAAATCAACCCGCTGACTCAGAGATAGATGCCATCTAAGCTTGGTGTCTCAGAAGAAACTGATTATTACTGATAATTTGGAAGCAAAGCTATGGTAAAATTGTAAAGTACACCATTTAAATATGGCCCAGATTACAAAGAGACGTGCCAGATCTTGGGAGCTGTATCTAGGTAACGAGGTGTACGATGGAAAAACTGTGTTACCTCTGACGAAGCAATGTTTTATCCAGGTGGCAAATATGGGCGGAGGCGTATTTGTTACGCCAGAAAAGTCGAACAATGCAGTGATAAATTGTTTTTTATACGTTCTGCTGTTGCCCGAAGTTTTATAACATGAGCTGATGTATCATACAGAGGCAAAAGTGAAACTCGTATAATTGACAAAGGAACAAAAGTAAACTATCACTTCTATATTAGCAGAGTTCCTAAGCCGTATTTAAACAAAAATGTGCCCAGACTTTTTTCAGAGGGGTCAAAAGTTATGATGTTCCATCAGGGACAGTGCGTCTAGCCATACCTTTAAAGAGACTATCAAATGCCTTAACAATAGAAACATAAACTTTATAACACCAGAAGAGTGAATGCCTTAATCACCTAATGTCGCCCGGTCGACTTTGGTATAATGGCAACCCTAAAGCGACGTCTACAGAAACGAACAATAAACTCGTTGAGGGGAGTTAAAATAGGACTGAAGTATGAGTGGCGGACACTGGACCATCTATCTATAAGAAAAACTGTGAAACAAAGTATCACAGCGTGCCAACAAACAAAACTGACATGTAAGTATGTTGGAAATTGGTGATAACTGGTCTTGCTCAGGCATGGCCCCATAAGAACTCTAGGAAACCAATTCTGGTTGAACAAGCAAAACCTGACATATCACCACATCTACCGACTGACCTATAGTATCGAAACTTTATGTTTTCATATAATGTGTATACAGTATGTATTAATTTTGCATTTATCCTTATTTGTTTGACATGTATTAAGATGTTCATGATTATTTGCCGTAAAACATTTAAAAATGGTATAAAAGCTGAAAATGATAAGTACAACAGAAAAACAGTTTTAAAAATGGCTTGAACGGGATTCGAACTAATTCGGAAAAGTACGCTGGTTCAGTTACAGGTACATACACCATTACCAATTACAACGCGGAGACCGACTACACTGATGAAACAAAAAATTAGGTAATATAATATTGTATCTAATTGAAAAAGGCAATCGAAGATTATTCAGTCGAATGTGCTACGATACCTTATATCAAAAGCTGTATATTAAAAGGGAAAAAGAAGTCATTTTTACATATTTCTCAGCGAATATGGCACCTGAAACGTGAAACGCACTTTTCTTTACGATACGAACGACAACTCAATAAGGAACGACAACTCTTGCATTTCCAAAAAATAGACTGTGTCTACAGTTTTCATCTCAGAAGTTCCTCAATTTTTAAATGAAGGGAGACGTATATATTCGATCTAGTGCTTAAGCTTCCATGCATCTTTTCGTACCCCGTATTAAATATAGCAGGCCGCTGCTGCGGCCCGCACTAAAAAAAGTCTCGAATTATCGCTTAAACGTTATAGAGTGATATGGAATTGTAATGGATCACAAATAGAGCATTTGCAACAATACACGTATATCCTGTATTATTTTATTATTGGTTTGCTTTTGTTAAAAAAATAAGTTGGGCACCTCTCATATTATCACATTCTTTCCATAGACAGGCCTCAAACATATACCGAAAACTACATTTTGATAAACTTCATTTAGACCTTTTCAAAAGGCTGTTGATAATTATTGTTGTATTTGTTTTTGTGTTTAGCTTATAATATGGCCAAACCGTTGATTGAAACACTCGAGCGCCATATCAATGAATCTAGACCATGTGTTTTGTGACTTACAGTTCGCAAGTTTTGGTGGTTTATTTCAGTAAAATAGAATATTAGACCTTATTTGCTTAAATGCGAATGCAAATGTATCATGCAAACGATACATTTTAAGGGGAAGTCTCAATACACTGACTTTATTAACAAGTATACTACATATGGGTATGTGCACATGGGTGCCTTTTATAAAAGAAATCTAATTTATCCTTTGCGCCTGTAAACCATAAAGTATTACAACCCTATGTAGTAATAACTGCCTCAGCCGCAAAATTGACTAAATAGCTCGATATACTTTCTTGTCCCAAAGTGCTCTTTTAGTAGTCGCACGGTAGGCCTATTTCTTAAGTAGTTTATTGCTCAGTTCCGGCGCTCACCCCGTCTGTTGTTCTGTGTTGAGGTAAATGCATTACCACCGGATACTCGTTTTGATAGAATGCGCTCCTCTGGGAATGGCAAGGTTTCGTTTCCTTGTCATTAGATAAAACAGCTGGGCACTTCGTCAAGATCCGACCGATTTTCATGGGATGCAACTACGGCTCCAAGTTCCAGCACGTGTTGCCAGCGTTAATCATGGGAACGAACATATACCTGTTGTCGGCGCAGGAAATAAAATGCCCAATATGTTGCAGAACGCAGCCAGAACTCAAGTAAGCCGTTAAAAAGGTTCATTAGTGACCAAACAAATATTTTATAACACGATGCTGAAA
>JAUMHA010211601.1:0-15918 GCA_032359765.1 Saxidomus gigantea | reverse complement strand
TCAACTTAGTATCTTGAATATTCAACTTAGTATCTTGAATATTCAACTTAGTAAGTTGAATATTCAACTAAGTAAGTTGAATTTTCAACTTAGTATCTTGAAAATTCAACTTTGTAAGTTGAATTTTCAAATTAGTATCTTGAATATTCAACTTAGTATCATGAATTTTCAACTTGGTAAGTTGAATTTTAAGATGAATTTTCAACTGAGTAAGTTGAATTTTCAACTTAGTATCTTGAATATTCAACTTAGTATCTTGAATTTTTAACTTAGTCGTGTTGAAAAAATCAATTAAAAAACAAAGTGGCACTATTGGGCTTTCGTAGTACGATAAGAAACACATTTTAATGAAAATATATACGCTGACACTTTCCTGTAAATAATAAGAAAATACAAATGCTGCGTTTCTTTGCCTTTGACTATACATTTTGTACTACATGTTTTTGTATTGTCAATGACAAACTCTTATCAAGTAATGCATATACATGTAAATGGCATAGCTCTTAAATTATGGCAGAGCTTTTTTGTGTTTTAGCAGGCTCGCACACAAGCTATGATGTATATCAGAAGTTTACTAGATAAAGTCATCTCTTTTTACAAGAATTATTATTTTGAATTATTTCGATACGGTGTGCCTTTTATCAGCATCTGACCCATGGGTAAAGCGCTGAAGTCTGAAGTATATAAGAACTGGTTCTGGTCCAATGCTTTAAGAACTTTTGTCAAGTTGTTTGTTCGAGGTTTAACGCCCGTTTTCAACAGTATTTCTGTTGTTTACAGGCGGGCAGTTTACCTTCGTTCCTGGGAAGGACAAGTACAGTACTAGACTCCATCCTTCGTAAGAAACTGCCAACTTTCTTACATAAAGAGACATGGTCGGTAGGAGGGCTCGAACAAATACCCGGTATCCCTCAATCAGTGAGAGCTGAAGTTACAGCAATTTCAAGTCAGCGACTCTGGTCACTCGCCAACGCGAGCGGTCCGACTGTAGTTATATGTATGTGCCCGAAAAGGACTAAAATACCAACCGATCATATATGGTTTTGATACAAGTGTAAACACGCACAACTCAGTTTTCATCTTTCTTGGTAAATAAGAGCTACTTGTAAATTGTATTCCTGGGACTTTAAGCATATATTATATTATTGTACATTGTATCTAATATAAAACAGACAATCGCATGAAACTATTTTGCTTATTCATGTGTTGGTAGATAACGAAAAAAGTCAATCATGCAAAAGCAGGAAAATAATTAAGGAACATGCGTAAATTCTAAAAACCGATAACTGTTTTATATACAGTACAGAGACCATTCAAAATTGCATTGCTATTGCTGTAACTAAATTGCAGACAAAATGTTCTTAATTAATGTAAAAGATGTCGTAGCATTTAGATTTCTATTGACTAACACAGTATGCACAATATCCAGTGAGGAATATCTTCTGTTGGCATGAGCACAAATCATTTATCAACGTATCTGATTTTATGAATATGTCAGGATGGCGTTTCTGTACTTGAAGTTAGCAAGAAGATGGGAATTGGGTATAAGGTATTTAATACCCAGCAATATTTGAATATCTAGACAGCAAGGAGTTTGGTTTTTTGCATAAGTAGAGGTCATTACCAAGTTAGCTTCGATTAATTAGCAAGCTGGGAATGGGTGGTATTCGTAAACCGTAAACTTTTTAAGGTAATATCGGTGTAGGTATTAATTTTCCTACTTAGACCATTACAATTAGATCTTTAAGTTAGCTTGTCTTTCTTTTTTTCACCTATCCTACCATGTCAGTATTGCACATTCAGTTTCATGTTGATTCTCTCTCGATATTTAATCATTCTGAGAACGTATGATGGCAGTTGCACCTACATATAACGGTGGTGATGTATCGTATATTAGGGCTTTATCGTTGGTACCGGTTTCCCAAATGAGGTTAGTTATTTTAGGTTTCGGAGGATAGTGCAAGATACAGTAAGCGTCCTGATTCCAGAGTTCTTATAGCACCCATAGATAGGACCTCGGTTTTAGTCTCATCCGAAAGACTGTTAGTAATTTTAGTTGGTCAGCCCCGGCAATCGAACACGCTACCCCGAGATTACAAGTCTCGTGCTCTACCGATTGAGCTATCAGGGCTGACATAGGGTGATGATGTGAAATAAAGAGGTCATAAACATTGTTGAGAACAATACCGAATTCTATTAGACTCGTAAATAGCTGTAAAGCCTAATTTGGACTCGGTTTGGCTAGCGGGTTTCACACCTGTGTATATGTATTCGTCCAATAGCATTCAGTATTGCTATAATAACCTCATAATATTTGGCGATGAACATTGTAAACGATTAATATCTTGAATAAAGTATATATATCGTATTGTATTATATTAGATTGATGGAACATACCTGTTAGTGAATACATTCTATTTCCTTTAATTTACATATACGCTCAAATATGGTCGCATCGGTTATATCTCTATTATTTTATAAACAATAACTCTATCACGTTTGTCCTAGAATGTGTCAATATGTTTTGATATCAGTTCTTAAAAATTGATATTGCATATAGACAAACTGGATATAGGTACTTAGCAATTTCTTTGTCATACCTATTTAATAAATATTATCAATCAACTGTTCTGTTCCCCGGTTGTCAAATCATTCGCACGTTTTACAACCGCTGTTCACAACATTTTGGTTTTATTGATAGGTCTACAAAAGAAACAGAAAATTACCTATTCCCGTAATTATCAGGGTCATACTAAAAAGAAGATGAGCATGTATATAACCTCTGGGTTATATATAAGTTCATTTCTGAATACCGAATGTTTCACTCATAACTGTAAGAGAGAGAGAGAGTAGGAATGGTACGGTTTGCGGTTATAGGGGTGATGATCTTTTACGAAATTATACTGGGACTTGAAGACCTTTTGTCTTAAAATATGGTTTTATTGAGAAACAGAAAATATCAGAATTTTAACACAATGAAAACCAATTTGGTGCTTTGTATCTGTTACATAGTAAATGCATGGAACGTGCAATAAGACAGAATGATAAAACCGAAGATGCATTATTCCAATCTGTTAGAAGTTTCATTCTTAAACAATCTGAAGTGTTGTCATTTTGAGACCTGGCGAGTGACTTCTCATTCAATATTTGTTTTCTTGAAAATGAAGAATTTTTTTATTTTACAGTTAATTGATTCCTCTTACAAATTGGACTAAAATAAAATGTGTGATAAAATTGATATTCCATAAAACTGTGCAATGTTCAGACTCAAAAAAGTTTTAGATATGTTTTTGAAAGCTGTCAGTCTTTCAAAATAGCCCAATTTCTTTGAAAACAAGACGTAAGAATAATGCATTTGATAGCGTAGTGCATGCAAATCATAATGAGTATACCTGGACAGTGCGCGCACTTATCTCACGCGACTGTACATAAAGTAGCCTGGTTACTTTTATTTATCCCTTGTCTGGTATTATACGGCAAGTTTGCTGTATAAATGATTAAATTTGCATCAAACCCTCGACATGTAAGTTCTATTATTTTAGTTGGCTCTTACTAATTTTAGGTTTGGTAGATAAAATGTCATTAGAAAACTCAACTGCCACTTTTCCTGTCACTGTGGCAACTGAAGAAGAAATTCCTGAAAGTACAACAATTTTTGACGTTTCTACGAGGACACTTGGACCAGCAGTACTAATTGTGAACTATGTTTTGTTCTCTGTTAGTGTAATAATCGCTATAGCAGACATTCTTGCTGTCTCTGTGCTGAAGAAATGCCGACGGATACCCAGACAGTGTTTATATTTTTCCATCAGTTTTATCCTCAGTGATACTTTCAACTCCGTCTTCTTTTCATTCATGCAACTGACGATTTACAGCTTTGGATACTATAACAATATCATTCACTTCACCAGAGTGTTTCTAATCGGGATTATGAACAATATATCCTCGGCATCTATTACGGCAGTCATACTAGAACGAGTTATGGTACTATTAACAAATCTAAAATACAACAAAAGATTAAATATGACTAGAATAAAATTAGTTACATGTATCTCGATTTTGTGGGTGTTTCATACTGTGTTCATTATTGTCATACTTGCCGCCGGTATTAGAAGACATTGCGCCTGGAACTTGCTAAATTGCGATTTTTGGCAGGCAACAAGAATGGCACGCTTTGCGCTTATTGGAGTGATGGTCTTTTACGACATTATACTGGTACTTGGAAACATATACATCTACTGTATAACAAGGAGGCATGTCAGAAATATACGTGCTATGGAAAGAATAACATTTGCTGGTCAGTTTTCAAACCCAGACAAAATAAGCGAACGTCAGTATGCAACAACTCAAGCGGTAATATACATCGTTGTGGCCTACCTCGTCCTGCAAGCACCTATCAGCATACACCTCGCCGTCAGCGAGACAAGTGACACAATACGTAATGAACTCGGCATGAGGATATTCCTCGGAGGTTCCTACCTCTGTCTGCTTGTGCATTCTTTGGTAAATTTGTACTTGTATGTCGGTAAGTTCAAAGAATGCAAAATGCAATTCTTTCTTACACTGGCGCGTATTTGCAAACGTTTCAAGAGCAAGTCAGAACTTTTGCGTCTCGAGGTTTACAACATCGTGGTATCATCGTATGCTGTGAGAAATTCTTCATCTCAGATCTGAATTTGGATATATTCAATCATGGCTCAAATGTGTGACGTTCTTTAGACCCCCTCATTTATTATTCCCATTATAGGCGTGATAGGGGTCGGGGAGCATCCCCTACCAGCCCTACACTAACAGAACGAATGCGTGTCGTGGTTTAAAATATAAAAGTATCATCGGATGCAACGAGAAGTGCATCGTCTCAAATTTAGATTTGAAAATATTCGGCTATGGTCAAAGAGGGTATGTGACAATACAGAATAGCACACGGTAGTATAACATGTTCTAAACAGTCGAACAACAGTACGTGCAAGACACACTGTGAGATCTAATATTGATACTGAGAATAAATTATATGTTATTATAGACTGGTCTTATTTCTATAGAATATAGAATGATAAGAAAAATATCTTTATCATCAGTGTCTATGTCGAAAATTTAGCTGTAGAAGGATGTTGAGCTATCAAAATAACTGTTTTGTACTAAGACTCGGACAGCATCCAAACTATATAACGGATGTCAACGACATCTAAAAGCAATATCTCGTAGAGATGGTTCAACAGGCGCTTTTGCTACTGTGGTAACAATGGAGTCAAATAGTAAATACAGGCGGATAGAGAAAATAAATTTCACTTAAAGAAAACTTTATCATTCAGATTAATTTTATTATATAGTCTCACTTTTGTACATACATATTGTAAAACATTAACATATATAATCATATAAAATGTACATATCCGCTCTTAAAGAGTTATGAGAGACTAAGAACAACATACAAAGTATACCATTTCTGTACACATGTTATAAAATATGCATGTATATAAATTTCTGATTATAAGAAATTATAAAATAAATATTAATAAAACTACAACAAACGTGCCACGAAAGACACCAGACAGTGTGTGATGTTCGCGGTAAATGAAACAGCAAACGTCTGGTTAATTTGGTAAAAAATGCATACAGAAAATGAACCGTGTTAAGTTAGCACCTGACGAGAGCTAGATTTCCATTCGCCAAAATCTTCAAACCTTTTTATATTTGTTCATTATATGTAGAAAGTATGGAAACATAAATAAACCCCAAACAAATAAAAAAATGATGGCGTTTATGATAACAAAAGGAAATAAGTCAATAGATATAATGAAAATGTAAATCATGTACCTATCTTCATTCTTTAAAAAAGGTTAGAAGTTGGGGTAGCTCCATATTCCAAAACGTTTCGCTGCATTTTATACACCATATCCTGCTTGAGGCAACTGTGACACATATTTTTGACATCTCTCTTGAAATTACTTTAAGACTTTTACATGTGTTTTTATAGAATGTTATACCCAATAACCATACAATAATAGTCGTAAAATTGAAACAAAAATGTTTTCATCTACGACATGGGTTCTCTCAAGCAGGGAACAATGTATAAAAAAACACTGAAAGTAAGGTGTATAAGGGATTACCACTAACTGTTACCTCTAGTTGCTCAAATTTGAAGACAGATACGAACTTTTATTAAACCTTGTGACCTATTTATTTTGTTATCATATGTAACAGCATTTTTTTGTTTCCAAAATTCTAGGATTACATTACTTTCTAAATTCGATAAAAAGACAAAAACTTTTAAAGATGTTAGCAAATGAAAATTCTAGCTTTCGTCAGGCGCTGCCTTAATCTGGTAAAGTTTGGCACCTTGAGCGATCAGACTGGCTATATAGCGATGATTTTATAATCACGAAAATTTCGACCTGGCCCTGTGCTTATAAAACTTCTTTTGTGATTATAAAACGTGTTTCATGCTCGGCTCAGTTTGAGCGTTGAACCTTTTTCAGTTGTAGTTTTGTACAATATGAAAAACAGAAAAGAAGCAATTTTGAAAGTCCTTTCAAATTCTTACAGAAATTATCTTAGAAATAATTCTATTAAAAGTTGTATTAAATCTGTTAATATAATATTTTTTTCAAAGTCCAGGACAATGAGTAAAATGTTATAATCATGGGGCCAGGTTTGGTGATGATTGCACAAAGGGTAAAATACACATAGGAGGTTAAACGCCCGTTCAACTATATTTTAGTTACTTACAGTCCGGCTGATTATTCAACTTGGTTAAGATAGTCACCATGTTTGATAAAGTCACAGGGCGGCAAATAACACATAGGTGCCACTGCTTTTGATTCTATCTTACGTCCCGGCCCTAGAGGCGTCTAAACCGGTTTCATAACGCATATATAAAATCAATTATCTTAAAGCATGTACATAAAAAGCAAGATTAAAAGTACCGCACTCCAAATAGTCACTTTACAACGGTTATCAAAATCTCAACCTGTCTTTATTTCTCTTCATTATTTGTAAGATTTGGCTTACAGTTTGATATGACTCGTTCCCTCACATTACATATTCTTTAAGCTTGATTTCTATAACCTAAAGTTTTACATTTGTATATAATACAGAAATAACGTAACATCTTCGTTAGGATCTATTTGTTGGGGACTACTTTTACTACATTGCGCATGCTCCTTTTTGTATTATGTAGGAATAACAGATCATCTAAAACATAAACAGGACACTGGCACTAAGAAATAATAAGGGCAAAAGTGCAGCAGCCTTGACTTTAGAACCACCAATAACACATTTTTCTATCCCTGTGCCTTTGTCTTCCTCATATCCACTGAATTTCCAGTTGCCACATTTTGGAAAATTCTTGGGCACCTTTGGCATATCCTCCTTACTTCCAACTTGGATGAGTAGGCCCATTCCTATGTTTACATGGAATTCTATATGACAATGGAAAAACCAGAATCCTGAAAATATGAAATGTAATATTATGTTTTAAAATATTTGTGTATAAGTGAATCTTTCAGTTCCCGAGACAGGGTTACTAGATCTAAAATTTAATATGAACATTAGCGGGTATATTAATATCTGAAGAACTTCATCCTTTCTGAGAAATCTATATAAGTGAGATGTCAGAAAACTAAACGGCCATAATTTCCTTCAAGCTTGAACCTGCGGCAACAAAACACATGTCATGCATATCTACACTTCTTTAACTTTTGCATAATTTTTGCAGCGGGATGAACGCTCGCTTGCACGACCTATCCCCTGGCCAAACAACCGAATGCTAAATGACTCACTTAACCTCTTCCGTACAGGATCTGAAGAAACGTTGGCGGACAAAGAGTGACTCCGACAAAATAGTTGTTAGTACGCAATTTACCTCGCTGTAGCCCATATAGTTTTCCTAAGATTTATTTCATTTGTTCTTGTATTTATAAAGAGAACTAAAAAGAAAGCAAAATAATTTGAAAACATCGAACATTCAAATTGTTCAATAAGTAAGTTATAATACCTTTTACATGTACACTGATTTTTTCGGACGGGTCAAGCATTCGATACATTAAGGGCTATCTCACTCATGGCATGATTCGGATTATAAACGAATCAAAAACAATAACAACACATTTATTCCATATTGTACCTGGGTTGTCTGCATGGAACCGCAGAATAGCATAACCGCCGTCTGGGATCGTTACGGTATCTTTGGCAACCGGATCAACAAGATTTCGCGCTAGCTTTCCCTCCTCATCAAGTTGTTTTATATCTGCCAGCGAAGTTGATTCTCCTAACTTAGAACAACAAAAAATTCCTATAAATAGCTTCATTACCACTTTCGAACTTACAATTACTTGAAGCACTAATGTTACCAAGAAAGAAGTCTTACCGGCGGAACCAACTGTTATCTGTACAAATTGCTTTATAAATTAAAATCACCTGTTATAAATATGAATAAGCACAGTAATGATTTTATAATCAACTGAGGGCGAAGATGGCCCTGTGAGTGTTTTAGATTGTTTAGAGTGCCGACCGACTTTAGGATTTCTCAGTGAAACTGTATAGACTCCTGACAGGTGCAGGTTGAAGAGACAGATGCAGATACAAGAAAATCCGGGTACCAGACCATGGCTCTTTTACGAATTGACCCATTGGTTCTTATAGCGTGCCTTATGTATAGCACATATACATGCGATACTACCTCTGGGTTTCTAACCAGTTCATCTCTAGATGGGTAGGAAACACTGAAAAGCGTTTCTGAATCTTCCAGTGCTCCGGTTGGGATTCGAACCAGGGACCTCCGGATTGGTAGTCCAATGCGTTAACAACTCGACCACCGCGCGGCCCTAAAATATGGCCCTATCTCTCACCTGAGAACATCTGCAACACAAACTTGGACCTACAATATTAATACAGAGCTCAATGTAAAGCACATTCTGACCAAATTTCATGTAGATTGGGAAATAGATATGACCTCAAGATTGTTCAAAAGTTTTTTCTATGATTTGACCAGGTGACCTAGTTTTTGACACCAAGTAACCAGTTTCAAAGTCTACTTAGAATTTACCAAAACAATCTTTCAGACCGACATTCAGGATAAGTGAGTACAAAATACGTCCTTTATGGTGTTCAAAACGGTTTACTGTGAGTTGACATGGTGACCTAGTTTTAGAAGCCACGTGACCCATTTTAAAACTTGACCTAGACATCGTAAAGATTACTTTCATGACTATTGGAATCCAAATATATAACCTTTAGGGTGATCTATATATTTTAATTAACTAGGTTGGTGACCTGGTTTTTGACCCTACATGACCCAGTTTCAACCAATCCAGAGTTCAACAAGAAAACCATTCAGACCAACTTTCATGAAAATTTAAGATAACATTTTGGTTTATAGATGTCACATAACTTTAATAAATTTTGCCTGATGATCTCTTTTTGTTACCCAGTTCAAACTACATGTTTGCATGAACCTTGAATTTATCAGGACAAACAGACCAACCAACATTCATTAAGAATTTTCAATTAAAAATCCAGCCTCTTTTACATGCACACTGTTTTCTAAGATTTAACCTAGTGACCTAGTTTTTTCAACTGAGATGACCCATATTCGAAATACATTTTTAATCCAAGATTTTATCAAAACAACTGCGGCTAGTATTTGCAGTATTTGACACTGCAGCCATACCGGTAACTTATTGTGAAATCAAAGATGGTGCCCAAGATGACCATCATATATTGCAACTTTGGTTTTATTTGTGAAGATCACGCTAGCATTTGCAAGAGTTTTACTCAATTCATAAAAAACATCAACATTGTCTTAAAGTGCTGATAATGATAACCTGCTAAAATTTCTGTAAAATATTCGGGTACTGGTACAATATCCGAAATAATGTTCAAAGTGGGACTATACTATAACTTCATTTAAAAGTAAAACTACAGCTTTGAAACAAACCCTGTCCATTCCAACCACGTAATATTTGTGACCGTGCAAATGCATAGGGTGATTTGCATTGAAAGTGACCCCTTCGTCGATCATAACTATTTCCACTGTATCGTTTAGATGAACTTGAAGCCGGTAAACACATTCGCAGAACTCTTCTGTGCAGTTCCGGGATCCAGTTGTTTCGTGGTTGCAAAATAAACTCTAGAATAAAACAAGAAAAACGCCTATTAGTAAGCAAAAAATGTGTAGTCGTCGTCATTTAAATTGTTTTCAATATTGAGACTGAATATGCATGTACTGTCGTAAATATCAAACTTACATAGTAGTAAGCTGTTATTTTTTAACCTTAACCAGCTATTTAAGATTTTTCAAATCTATTGTGTTCTGCTATGGCCATCTCCTTCTCGCTAACAATTTTTTGCATGACAAAGCGAAATTACGATGAAAAAAACATCATGTGAAGCCATCGTAATTTCGCGTATCGTCATAGTAACTAAGCGCATCACCGTTTATCGCCAAATACTATTTAAGAGGCGATTAACCTAACAGAACACCATAATATATTTACCTCTTCTAAATCAGCATGTTGTGACAATGGTGGTGACGGTGGCAGGGTCATGGTCACGTGGTTGATCTGTGGCATGTACAGATGCTTAGGCCTCTCTACTGCTGAAATTGGGTAATACGATAAATCATGAAAGTGATAGTTGTCGATTTTGTTGAAATCCATCGCGAGATAAAACTTCTTATCTGGAACAGTCTTTAAAGCCAATTTTCCATCCAAACGAGACTTTAGTTCTGTCACTGGAATGTGGTCCTCGTCGCCTTTTTTGTTCCAAGGATTCAGTTTCTACAAAAATGTATTGATATTTCGAATTCCGGTAATTTTTTATTTAAATTTATGTTTGTTTGCCATGTCAGTAGTACAATGTTTATTTATTTATTTGCGAGTTGCAATTACAAGTTCATCCTGTCGTTTACAGCAATTATGGCTATCAATACAACTTTTCGACAGGTGTAGATCATGATCAGCCTGTAGGTCGATTATGATCTTCAATCCAAGGTTTCGCTATGCAGTCATTGTAAAATAGCAGATTAAAATCTTTTAGCAGGAACAAGGGTGTACGTGTAACGACATAAATGGAAAGTCAAGCTGTGTTGTAAAACAATGCATCGGTAGTTTACATTTATAAACCTGTCATAGGCCATAATCTAATATATTATTACCGATTTTCTTTTCCAAGTAAGTCAGTCTTTTATAGCATTACCGGTGTTCTTTTCTAAATAAGTCAATCGTCGGTATTCCTTTCCAAATAAGTCAATCTAATATAATAGCGTTACCGGTATTCCTTTCCAAATAAGTCAATCTATTACAGCATTGTCGGTATTCCTTTCCAAATAAGTCAATCTAATATAGCGTTACCGGTATTCCTTTCCAAATAAGTCAGCCATTATAGCATTACCGGTGTTCCTTTCCAAATAAGTCAATCTATTATAGCATTACCGATGTTCCTTTCCAAGTAAGTCTAACATTATGATAGCATTACTTGTAAGTCTACGTCAACGAACAAGCAGGGTTATTGAAGTGGAAATGATTTTATACCTTCCCCATTCTGTCTGCGTCCTCCCAAGTAATAGTCCCGGATGGATCTTCATCAGGGGCTTTGTCATATCTTAAGATAGCGACCTGTTTGGGTTTATAATATTGCAGTTACATTACCTTTACATTTCAGCAAGTATAAACAATGACAATAGACGGTGACACGTCATCGGTGTTTATCGAAGTATTCCAATGAACTTAAAATGCAGATAATAAAACGACATGATTACATACATGTATCATTAAAACTTTTCAAAGGATGTAAAAATTCATGGCTTATTATACGTCATATACGTTTGTTCTTTTGGCATATCTGTCGCAGTAGATGTACAGTACCGGTGTCGGGATAAAGAATCGTACTTATTATCCATTGGTCAACTCATGGGTTCGTATCAAGGCTTCTAGTATAAACATCTTCATCGCGGGCATACACTTGTTATTAATTAAGAATAAATTTGAAGGAACTTAAGTCGTCAATCGATGTTAAATAAACGGGTTCATTTTTATTAATATCCTTTTAATGTTTGTAATTCTCTAGTGTAATGGTTGCCTACGTTCGTTCAGTCCCGGTCGCCCGTGGGCTTTCTCTCCCGATGAATTTTCCAAGAATTACGGTGACTAACCTGTTTCGCTTGTTTAACTCCGCAATCTGCAAGTCCTCGAACTCTGATCCAGTAATTGCCGACGGGCTGAGATGTGTTTAACACGAAGTCAAACCGCTCGCCAGCAAATATATTAAATGATTCTACCTCAATCTTATCAAACGGGTTTCCGTCAGATGCTATCATAGTCAGCGTGTGACTGTCGACTGAGACCTGAAGTACAAATGTAAGTTGTATCATCAATTCTTAAATAAAATCACCAAACATACCTAAACAAACCAAACAAAAGATGCTTTTAAAACACACACATGTATGTCATTCAATAACTGCAACGTAACAACAAAAATGCATTTTTGTACAGGGTCTGTCAAGGTTGTATAAAGTAAGTAATCTTATTTCATCAGCTTATTAATAAGTAATAAGTTAATTCATAAGCATTGTTTGACATCTGAACTACTGAACGCCATATTGCCAGGGATCACCAACCTCTCATAAGCAATAACTCTAGGAAGTTTGAAGACACTAGGCCAAATTAAACGGAAACGGTATTTCAAGTTTATTTTAACACAAACGGTCATTAAATTATTAAAAGCAATAATCCGGGCAAGTTTGAAGACACTGAGACAGATTATTAATGAGTACAAAATATATGTAGCATGTAGCAAACACTGTTATTAAACACAACGGCACTGCAACCTTGACCTTAGATCCAGTGACCCAAACATCAATAGCAATAATCTACTCTTTATACAAAATCCTTGAAAGTTTGAAGACTTTCAGTCAAAGCATTATCGAGTCTTTTGTTTGTATTGTTTGTAATTGTGCTTATTGGGTCCACCATCCTCTCATGAGGCTATCATCGGTACGACCCGTCATGAGGAAGTGATTTTAAATGCAAGGTCACTTTGAGCCACTCCCCCAAAATCAATAAGGGGCATCTGAAATTGATTTGATTTCAATAGTTTGGTTTTTATGCAAATTCATAGGGCGAGAATGGTTTTTGTACGACAGCCCAATAGTTCCACTGTTTTTTTTAATTGATTTTTTCAACATAACTTAGTTGACACTTCAAGACACTAAGTTGAAAATTCAACTTATTAAGTTTAGAATTCAAGATACAAAGTTGAAAATTCAAGATACTATGTTGAAAATTCAAGGTAGTAAGTTGAAAATTCACGATACTATGTTGAAAATTAGTTGAAAATTCAAGAAAATTTAAGAAACTACGTTACAAATTTAAGATATTATGTTAAAAATTAAAGGTTGTAAGTTGAAAATTCAAGAAACTGACTTGAGAATTCTTAATACTAAGTGGAATTTTCAAGAACCTATGTTGAAAATTCAAGATGTTAAACAGGGGAGTTAAATCCTTACGCCTTATTATTAGTAAAAGTGATATCTTCTGAACCAGGGGAGGTGAATCTTTGGGCGTTTTAATTTAATTAGTAAGAGTCGTGACCCCTGAAACAGTAGAGGTAAACCTTGACGCCTTACAATTAGTCAGTATGGGTGATGTCCCCTGAGTGTAAGTGTTGACGTATCAGAGTTAGTAAGAATGATGTCCCCTGAACCAGGGGAGATAAATCTTTATATCTTTTTCAAGGGAAATCTTACTGACTTATTTAAGATGTCAAGATTTATCTCCCCTAGTTCAAAGGACATCACTTTTAATACATCTTTAAGTCGTCACGATTTACCCACCTTGTTTCAAGGGACATCATTTAAAGGCGTCAAGATTTACCACCCCTGTTTAATATTTTTAACTTTCGACTAAGTATCCTATATTAACTAAGTAAGTTGAATTTTCAACTTAGAATCTTGAATTTTCAACATAGTATCTTGAATTTTCAACTAAGTAAGTTGAATATTCAACTCAGTATCTTGAGTTTTCAACTTACTGTCTTGAATTTTCAACATAGTATCTTGCATTTTCAACTTAGTAAGTTGTATTTTCAACTTAGAATCTTGAATTTTCAACATAGTATCTTGGAATTTCAACTTGGTTATGTTGAAAAAATCAATTTAAATAAAATACAAAGTGGCACTTTTGGGCTTCCGTATATTTGAGTTATTATTAGCCTGCTTAACACGGAAGTTGAACACCGTAAGATATCTTTTACATTTCTTGTTTTCGTTTAGATTGTTTGTGTTTTATATATTGGTAAATTAAACCGTAATATTTGGTTACAATATCCGTTGTTATATACCGGGGCATATAATTTTATAGAATAACCTAGCAAAACAACCCACTGAATCGAATGATTGCATACCCGTTTGTTAGCTGGCAAGCTATTGTAAAGTATACGAATAACAACCTTTCATAGAATTATCACTTAATATAAGACTAAGCCTTTAAAAGGCACTACATAATCTTTCATTGAATTTTCTTAATGTAACGACTAAATAGCTGTTTTTTTAAGACGAACAGCAAATAAAAGCCACATCAATTTATTAAAAAAAATATGTAAAACTGACCTGTATTGGACAATTTAGAATTCCGTTGCTTATTGTCCTAAAACGGTATCGTTTTCCACTCTCTACCTTAAATATTTCTACAGGCGTGTAACTGGTTGTGTTGTCCGTACTGTCAAAGAATTCTTGCAATACGCCCTTGCCTTAAAAAATATACAAAGATAATATCATAACCAATCTTTATGCGCAGCTTTAATTTTTATTACATGACAACATATTCAAATACATGTAGTTTTTATTTTGTTCACTGAAGAAGAGAATGCCCATCGTCAATAACAAAAGTCTATCAGTAAGTGATATGCACTAAAAATAGATCACCATCAAACTCGAATTTGTATTAAGACCACATTTAGCAAGCGCTAATAAAGGATAGTAATTTTTGAAAGTAGATGGTGTTTCTATGCCATTAAAATTCGTAAAAAACCTATGAACGGAATCAGACCATCTCTGAACGAAGTCGTATACATTTTAATCAGCTGATTATCATTCCAAGAGCAAAGGCGTTCGATAGAAAAAACATTTAAAGATGAAGTAAAGTTTTGTGGTCGATTGAACGTTGAAAAAAGGAACAGCGCTTAGACGCTTTTGTTCGCATTTGGCTCTACATGTATCGTCAAATTATGACGTGGGTCGCGATCAAGGATAAAGCAATCATACTATGTCGAACTGTTCTTTCATTTCACTGTAAGCCTATCTTGTTACGTATGTTGTTTTCTTTTCGCGCAATGAGTTGAGACATGTTAACTCTATACCAAATTTGCAACTGTTCATATGGATCACATCACGCACAGCCAACATCAAAAGTTACAGTTGACATGATCAATTCCATGCTTGCGTCTGTTAAACGTAACAAAGCACCGGGCGCTGACAATATTACGTATGAGCATAATATATACTCTATGGTGGCAATTTAGTCCGGAAAGTTCTTGCTAAACTTTTTACTGCTATGTTAGAGTTTTCTTTCATACCTTTAAATATGAAAAAGGGTTTAATTATCACTATGTTTAAAGGCGGAAAAAAAGATAGAAAAGATCCGAATAGCTACCAGGCTACATGTATTACTCTAACATCCTGCTTTCTAAAATTGTTTGAAAAGGTTTTGTTACAACGGATGCAGGTTACTGAAACACTACGACCGCATATATTACAAGGCGGATTTCAAAATGACCTTGGGTGTCTGATGTCATTATTCAGTATACGAGAATGTATTTATTTTGCTAAAGAAAGTAAGAGCAAGCCATATGCGTGTTATTTGGACAGTAAGCAAGCCTTTGACAGGGTATGGTTAAATGGTCTGTTTTACAAACTTATACATA
>JAUMHA010211490.1:0-12944 GCA_032359765.1 Saxidomus gigantea | reverse complement strand
GAGAAAGCAGAGGGTTCCGAGTTACAGATCAACAGAATATCATCAGAGTATAGAACATTACTGGAAGAAAAAGAGGTAGGTGGTTACAACTTTTGTAGGCTGAGGAGTCCCTAAGTTCACCTGTACTAAAATATTGCACGTGTTTGACCTGTACGCAATTCAGTTTAAATTCAGTAAATGCTGTTACACTGGCAATATGAATAAGGTTTTATAGGTTTTTTAGGAATAAAGTTTTATCAGTACCATCAAATGAACTGCTTAATTGTATAAAAATGAAGTGGTAATATTATTTATGAATTTCTGTCCTTGGGGTTTGAAATCTGTCTCCGAGTAGTGTGGAAAAGTTTATGATATGGTAATCAATGGGGAAACTTTGTGTACATTTATTGAATATTGTTAAGTAATGGTATCTATTTTTAATTAGTGTCTGCTACCAGACAGAGTGGCATGTACTTGTATATATGCCTGTTTGTATTTTGGGTGGTCTTTGGACCTATATCTAGTTTTAAGTTCACAACCAAAGCTAGGTTTTAGATGTTCAAAACCAATTAAAAAATGAGATGTATAGCCAAATCCTGATTCACAGTGTGTGAATGTTGTAATTTCTGTGGTAAAGTTGTTGCTATACGCCTAAAACTTCTGACTTGAAATCCCTTCAACCAGTTATTAAGAGCCTAGGTTTGAGCCCCACTACTGAGCATGTATTGTTATGTGAGAAAGTTAACAGTGTTTTGCTGAGTCTACTCTAGGACTTTAGTACTATTAATAAGCAACATTTTAAGACAAAGATTAATGGTTGTCGGGGTCCCATTAGCTTTTTGTAATTTGCTGATAGGAAGTTCTCGACTTGATATTTAATTGTTATAAAGTGGCCCGCACAAAAGATATGGACAATTATTGGAAGCTGCCTTGTTGCAGAGGACCTTAAGTAATACATGTATGAAATTACATTTGTATTACAGTCATAATGTAAGCAGGAAAAGGTCATTTGAATTTGACATTTTCACTGTGGTTTAAGTTAGTGAATGAAAACATAAATGTTAAGAATGAATGATGTTCTCTGTTTTGATGAAGTCAACAATTTTTTAGTCTTCCATACATTTGTACCACATTTCTTGAAAACAATACATTATCTGTTTATGTCTTCTGAGCAAACACATTTTGAAACTTCAAATCCACTAGGTGTAGATTTGGGTAGAGAAAGTAGCTACAGACTGACTGTAAATTTGTCCTTGTTCATGGACATTATCAGATTGACATGTGAAAGCTTTAACATTTACAGGTTCATGCTGTACATATTTGCAGCAAAATGAATTGGGCTGATAATGCATTTGTTTGCATAATTTATGCATAATTGAGAAAATTGGAAATATTTCTTGCAATGAAATGGAAATTTAAGCATATACCCCCACTAAACAAGTTTGTGGGGGGCTCAGCTCTTGTCGTGTTTGGATCGTGAAAACTATCTTAATTGGATACTTATTCCGATATATCCACAGCATGTAATATATGAGTGTTTGTATAATGATGTCACAGAGTCATAATAATGTAGCAGTTTTTATTTGTTAAATGTAAATAAATTTTTGCATGAACATTTTCAATTTTGTTAATATTGAAATGGAAGGAGTTACGTGACATGCAAGGTGTTCTGGCATGAATGATTGCTTGATACTTAAAGGTCAATATTTTAATGGGATACCTGCGAAATGAACCATGGCAAACAAATTGTCAACCTAGCTTTAACCATCTTTGACCATTGTTTCAGAACCATTGGTTGACCATGTACTAAGTCCCAGATTTAGCAAAAGTTGTACTTAACTCTTCTAGACAAGTTATATAACCCATTATGACTGCGTGTACATGTACATCAGTAATAAGATATATCATATGTATGAAATTTGTGTTCCAGCTGCACAGGTGTCTTCCGAAGTAATTTATAACGAAATAAAATCTTCATTAAGCATTCATAGTGGGATGAGGAAGATAGAATACACCTGTTCATATATAACTGCATATTATAACTTGAATTTCTTTTGTTACTTTTGACATTGCCATTAACAGTGATTTATTTAGCTTTCAAATGTCTGTGTTTGTACAGATTTACCATTAGGATTTGCTTATCATGTATTGTATGATTATTACATAAGCAGATTTGAACATGTTTGTGTTGTCTAGAGCAACTGTCATGTAATTGCCAGTATTACTTTGTAAGGGATTATATAACACCCATCCCCTACATAGAACATCATACATACCATTATTACCTTTATCTAATCTTTGAAGGGGTTCACCTGTTCTTTATTACATATAACACTCTAGTGTTGATCTAAATTAGTGTCCTTTTCTGAAAGAAGTCTTTAAAGATGGTATTGAAAAAAGACCGCTTATATAAAACAACATAATTTCCAAATTTTGTACAATAAAAATTTAATGGTGCCAATTTTTAACCATAATTGTAATGACTTTCACTGTTAGTATGCACTTGAGTGTCCAGCTAAGCTGCTGACCTAATGCCAATCTGGATCTCCTGGAGGGATTTTTACATGTTCCTTGTGCAGAGTGCATGTGTAAAATTGATCCCCTTTATCAAATTGTGTTGCCTTGGCAATGCTTTTAAAATTCTGACTAGAATTTGTTAAGGAAATTAGATCGAAAGGTACCATAACTCTGTCATGCCTCATTTGGAATTATTCCCTTTCAGAAAGACATCAAGTCACTGAAGCATGAGATACAGGAAGTGAGGAGTTCATATGTTGGTCCAGAGGCCCAGCCGGCAGTGCTTAGACTTGATAGTGATAATGGTAAGTTCTGCTGCAAGATGTTGTGTTTGATGCTGTCTTTAGATTTCTGTAGAATTTAGCATTTACTAGTACCCTACTTGTGAGAAGTTTTCTGTCTTTGTGACCAGTGTAGATTGTGATCAGCCTGTGTATCCTCCCTACAGATCAGGAGTCAGATTCAGGCTGTTTATCTTCATTGTTTGTTAACTCTTGTTTTTGAAAATATGTAAGTTATCATTGTTTCTGCAATGCTCAGAAACAATCAAGAAAAACAAAGTTTTGGTTTTATCTGTCATAGTAAGTTCATTTCAAAAGATATTTGGACACAAAATAGAAATATAGGTGTTGTTACTTTCAAAAGATGGGTTTTGAAATACATGTGCAGTACAGTGAGTATGAAAATGAGTACAAAGTGATTTAGGCAGCATGGTTTGTGTATATACATGTACAAGAAGAGTTGAGCAGACTGTCTGGTTTTATAATGTTGAATTACCTTGACTGTGTCAATAACATGAGGAAGTGTCTTGTTTGCTTTCTCATATTTACTCAGTATTGTCAAAGTGTTTGCTGGGATATCATGTACAAGGTTTTAATAAGTTGTCAAGCTTTTTTTCTGATCTATACTTCCATATGGTTCTCTTTAAGAACAGAATTATCTCACCAACTGGCCTATTGTTTCTTTGAACCATTTTATCCATGTGGCCCTGTTTGCCTAGAAAACCAAACATATTCTTATTTTTAAAAAGAAAAGTTGTAACCAATTTTATTTCTTTTGATCCAATTGAACTTTTTTGTTGCTAGTTTTGGCATTTGCTAATGCCAGAGCTAGCCCTGCCTCATATGTCCACTGAAGGATTGTGCCTTATTCATAAAAAAGATTTTATGTATTTTCTAGTTTCATTTTCCTAACTTCTAAGCCTTAACTAGTTCTCTTAGATTCAGTGTAAGACACTCATACCATTTACTCTAGGGTATGTTCTATTTTATCTACAACTCTCATATCCCATTTCCGGTGACGCTGTCAAAAAATGTTTCGAAGTCTAAAGTTCAAGTGAGACGTATCTCTTTGAAAACTGTTATCAGTTAAAGAATTTGAAAATGTTTTATGGCAGATTTGAATTAACCAATCAGAATTCATTTTTACAGATTTGAAAAATGCTGTATAAGTTGTACATGACAGAATAAACGAACGGTTAACCTAGTACTGGTTGCGGTAAACTGCCGTAAAAAATATGCATCTTGTAATTACGCAAATATTAAAAGACTCGTGTAGTTCTGATCTTTGGAACTCTTTCAACAAAGCTATAGGCGTACCCATTGGTGACCCTTACGTTGAAAAAAGCAAGACATTACAATCTCATAGATTTTTACCTTCTTCGATTTGTATTTAGGATTCAAATGTTTAGAGAAGTAAAATTCTATTTCAGTTTTGTAAGAGACTAATAATATTTTGTATTGGGAGCAAATATTTACTGTTTTATATTATATGTTTGCTTTAATTGATTTTTACTGCTGCTATGACCTAGGCATTTTAAATTCGAACGCAGTGTTTGTAAGTTTGTAGAAACAATACCGATATATAAGGTTCTAAATTGACGCTATGTGTTTCTGTAAAAAAGAAAGGTGATTAACATCTTCCAGCTTTTAGTTTTTAATACCAGAAAATAGCACTTGTATACAATATGTGGTCAAAAGTGTTGTTATGCCCTATTTTACTGGATAAAATTTACTTTAAAATCTTATCGACTTCAGTGAAACATGACTGTTTTTTCTGTACTTCATACAAACCATATACTTGGAACAATGCTTCATGGTGTAGTGGGAATGAGCCAGAGCCCGCATTCTGTGTTATAGATTGTCAGTTTTATAAATGACAAACATTCTATATTCTAAATGTTATTGGATGGGCTGCATTAATGCTTTCTGTAAAACAATTTTTTTGTTGTTAAATTACATACAATTATTTATACCTTGTTTATTGCTGAAATGAACTGCAACGGAGATAACCTTATACCATGTAAAGCAATAAAACATGAAAAAGAAAAGCCTTTTGGAAACAGTAAGAAGTTTAAACCGAGTCGAAAAGTAGATTCCAGTGGAGTGTGAGTGACTAAATGCTTAAAAATAAAAAGATTTATATTTCTCATGAAATCATGTTATGTACATGTACGTATTTGCTCTTATCGTGGTTTGGGGTTAAGGTTGTTGAACAATTTACAATGTTTTATCCTGATACGGTAAAAGGTTTGTTGAAGCAACATGAATGTGTCGACTCAAACACTACTGATAGTTGCTAGGATATCGAGAAATGCCGTTTGCAGATTCAATACCGTGTTTCATATATTTAACGAATTGATTGTGAAGCCAGATCAAAATAGTGTAAGAACTAATTAAAGCTTTTTCCTTAATAGAATTTGGTTACAAAATCTATTTAAAACGAAATGTCGCTTCTTTTGTATCTTTTGCTTTTGGCTGAAAGGGTATTATCAATAAGTAGATATACTGTATTTGAAAGTAAAGACTGATGAAGTATATGAATAAGGTTTGTAGCTGAAGGTCATATCAGTTGTCTCCCTTTGCAACCAGTGCAGACATGATTAGTTGGTACATCCATGCTGTCTGATCATGATCTACACTCTTTTCTGTTCACTTTATATGTCTTCAGTGTATGTATGCATTTCTTTTCTCACTGCTGATTGAAATGGTAAGTCCTTCAGAGAAATTGCTCACCAACTGAAACACAAATCATGATGATAGGTTAATATGTGTTGTCTATTAGCTTTGTGATGTTGAACATGTTTTACTTAACCAGCACAAGTTACAGTTCATATGAGGGAATAAGAAACAGTGGTATCATAGTTGGTTATATTGAGCAAAGTTCTTTGAGAGAACTGGAGGAATTTATATGTATGTCATATTTCTTGCAGGCTTTGAGAGTGTTAGTTATGGAGAAGATCAGATTGACTTCAGCGACAGTATCGCCATGCAGCATGACATCAACCGTCTCCGTAGTGACCTGCGCCGGGTGCAGGCGGAATGTCAGCACTGGAAAAGTCTCGTTCAGGCACAAAATGTGAGTAGCTTAATCGTACGTTGAAATGAAGTCCGCCATACCTGAAACTCTTTTATAGCAGTTGGCATTGAAGACATTGCTACACTAAATAATTTTACTATTACACCAAGGCAGTCTTCTGTATTGTGTGGTTTTGTCTAGCACACTTCAGGTATTGGCATAAAACTTCAACATCATTGTTATGGAAATGTATTCTTTTGGATAGTTTGTAGTTCTGATAGTATAAGCAAATAAAATCAGTTTGTGTCTGTAAGTTCATTTTATAATTTGGTTACACTGTCAGGCAGTATATTGAAAACTTCCGCTGTCTCTTATATCTTAAAGCTTGTGAGAGCTACAAACACGTCTTGTACATTTTGAAATATAATTTTGAGTTTTTGTGTTTGTAATGTTTGTCAAGGGTTTTATCAGAAACTCTGTGTTTGAACTGAGATTGGTGTTTGCACAAGTAATCATGGCTCTGAAACCCAACGCTGGCTTAGTTTGTCATATTTCAAATACCATCATGGAGATGATAAGAGCTCTCATACATCTCGGTCGCTGATTAGCTCGATGTGATAAAACATTAGTTTGCAGTAGAAACTTTGATGTTACTTAAATTTCAAGACGCTAAAATATTTTACGTACAAATACCAAAGGCGCATTGAATTGAAAATGGCATTTTTGCATACTAACAGCATCATAGATTTGGAAAGTTTTGTGAACACTACTTTGGCACACTGAACATTTAATATTCATTACAACAATTGTTACCTGATCAACTGTCTGCAAAACTTCATAACTCAGGAATATTTAATTTATTTCAAAACCATGTCTAACAAATATATATTTATCAATGTTAAATGACTGAAAACATTTCTAGCTGTACTGTAATTAAATGACTTGTGTACATAATCAGGGTTTGTTCACTGCAAGTTGAGTGGTACAAAAAAATTAGTAGTTTATGCAATAATGATAGTAGTTTACGCAGATTTCTTTTTGTATGACTCTTAATCATTTGAGGGTATATCCTGTTGAGAAAGTGGCGGGGCTTGCTCCCAGATAGATAACAAAAGTTCACCAGGTTATCTACTGGCGGGAGTTAACTTCCTTACAACTCCGGTATCCCTTTTAGGTATCTCTTTTATCGCCACATAAATTTCGTTAAAACTTACAATCTACTTTCATTAGCCAATTCTCAGAAAGGAAAAGTTGAGATGTTTCAAAGCAAGCTATATATATAGTACAATAAGGGATGAGGAAATTCTGTGAATTTGCGTTTGAACAAGATTAAGCATGTAATTCATGATACAGGGAAACTGATATTTTCACTGGTCACATCAGGAAGACATTATTATTGGTTATAAGGGGAGGTAATGCTGGTTGCTTCTCACAGGTACAACAATTTTTTTATTGTTTTAAAGACATTTTTCTCATATGTAATTTGGTTTATAAAGATACATACAGTAAACTCCGTATATAACGAACACCTTGGGACCATTTAATTCAGAGTACGTTATATCCATATACTATGATATAGCATTTTCATATAAAATAATAAAGGGAAAAAGTTTGGGCCCAGAATATTTGTTCCTTATATCCGAATTTCACTATATCCTGAGTCGTTATATACGGAGTTAGCTGTATTTATCCAGAGAGAAAGGTGGTAATAAGTACAGGCTTTACCTAATGTACAAAGGTCATATTGAATCTTGACTCTTAAATTGAAGCTGTCAATAAAAGACTAAAAAACAATTTAGTAGCGCTAACATTTTTTATGTAAATATATGAAGTAGCTGAATCATCTACAGATATCAAGGGTTAGTCTGTGCTGTGTTACAACAAGTTTGTGCAAATAAATTCAGTTTTCTAATTTACTTGTCACTTAATTGAGAAAGTTTGAATAGTATCATAGGTTGCTTATCAGGGGAACAACAAGGTTAAGCCAGGTCTTTTCAGGTATAATGCACAGTTAATTCACCTGATCATGCACTAACCAGGGTTAAACTTTTTCGATATGATAAATTGATATACATGGACATGGTAGTTTATATTCATCAAGATAAGAAAATGAATGGAACTTGTTACAGTTGATATAGACGATGATTGTTTTGTATAGTGAAAGATCAACATATATTTTACCGAAACCACTTGTGAAAATGAGTCATGTGGACGTTACGGATGTTCATGTATATTTTATTTTTTGTCATATTTGCCAGTTTTTAGCAAATTTTAGAAAACTTTAATAAGTTTTTTCTTACTTCAGAATAAATCAATATCATTAATATAAAATTGCAAATTCAAGTATGTGCAGTTACATTTCAACATCAATGATCGGTGAATTACGTACATAAATTCTGAGATGTGCATGAAATATATAATTGGTAGTTATACTAAAAATTTGTTATTTAGTAACTGACTAGTCAAACTGTAAATATTTCTTCCAAGATTTTTTATATGTATAAACAAAAAAGATCAGTTTTGTAACTTTAGATGCATTGTAAATAATTCCAGAAAAAATGATTCATGAACATCTAATAGTTCATTGATTTCTATGAGGCAACAATATCCAATGTAACAATATAATGGCTTTTCCTCCATGAGGGTCATTTGATATTTTTACCAGGAAAAAACATTAATAATTGAATACATGTACATAATTTTCCAGAAATTTGTTTGTAATTATAGTTCTTGAAAAACAATATTGAATGGCTAAATTTAGTTCACTTCATGTATGGCATGTGTATATCAATATAGAGTTTATTTATTAACCTTACTAGCTTTGTTGAGGAAGTCAGTGAGTATTTTGATGAGTGCCTTTTTCTATGAAATGTAACGCATTCAAGGGTATTGACTTAAGTAGGTATTGTATTACTTGAAAATTTTAAGAAAAAGAATCAGTGTTTTCTGAGAAGAGCTAACAAGCAACATAAAATATCATGTTTCCCAATGATGAGAGCAGGAAAGAGGGTTGATGTGTAGGGTTTGGGGAGTGGTCTGAGAAGTGGTAGAGGAGAGTGGAGGTGATGGTGAAGAAAAATGATTGTCATTTGACAATCATTATAATATTATGTATAAATCAGTGTGACTAAATTTAAATTGTGTCGATATAACCTAGAAGAAAACTTAATAATTTTGTTAAGTGCTAACATTTTTTATTCAAAATTAAACCACATTAAGTCTTATCTTTTATAAAGTACATAAATTGTGTCACATTCTGTTAATTATATGACACATTTCGATGATCAAAGACTGCGCTTAAGCACTACAAACATGAAGTAAGCCTTAATGTAAACATGTATAGATAGATGTAGATTATAAGAATATAAAACTTGGTCATTGTCCAGGACTGAAGGTCTACCTAGCTTTGTTTGGAATGTTTGACCAGTGTCATATTGATATATGGCATAAACTGGTCCATCTCAGATAAGATACTTCAGTCAGGTGCAAAACCATAGACTGTTGTTATAGTACTGATAGTATGGGACTGTGCTGATATGAAATCTTCTCTACATTTACAAACATAGTAGATTGTGTACATTGAAGTATTAAGAAGGACCTTTAGACTTAAGCTAGAAAATAGGCATTTAAAATTGTTGCTCTTGAAGATGAAATATTGTTTCTGTTATAGACGTCAGAGAATGGAGCTGTGCTTGAAAACAAAGAACACGTGTCTCAGCTGCAAAAACAGATACAGGTTAGAGTTTGCTTATTGTTAGAATGTTTTATTTTAACAATTAATTGCTGTATTTTATAAACTGTTTTGGTTTGTTATCTTGTTTTTGGTTGAGATTTGGTCAGGATTAATGTAGTATGAGGATAGGGTATGGTTAGTTATGCATGATACAAATTTCCTCTAATTTCTTAAGCTAACAAGGGAGACAACTCATACATTCATGCATGCATATCAGTAGTGAAAATCTGAGTTGTCTCCCTTAAAGTGATGAAAGGGCATGTTACCTCTTTGGAACAAACATTTTCCTCGTATTTTAGGGCTGTGCATTTTAAATACATATTATGATACTAGAAAGTAAGAAATAGTAGTTTGGCAAAATGGGTGATGTAAAGATTTCTTTCACATTCTTATTGGAGTTTTACTACAGAGCATAGAAAACAAATGCTGCCCCTTTTTTGCAGGACCTGCAGCAACAACTTGCCCATGAGAAAGACACAAGACAACATGAGTTGTCTGCGCTGCAGGATGCACAGACACACAAAACTGCACAGATGCGTAAAAAACACAAGGATGAGATTAGTGAACTTAAAGCAAAGTTACAGGAACTTGAGTGGGGAACTGAGGGATGGGAGACACAGGTAAGTTAAATGCGGAAGATTTATCAGTAACAGTTAGAGAACATTTTAAACAGAGGGAGAAAACTTAACAACTGAGATATGAAACAGCTGGGAAGAGGAAATTGTTATACGGGTTGTATCCCATTCCGATTCGGGTCAAGATGATAAGAAAGTATTGATAGAAGCAAAGTGTTTGATTGTTTCAACACAGTGCAACACTCAACTTACTTTTACTGTGAATTGTAAGTCGTCAAGTCAAAATGTGCTCCAACTTGAATTATAAGTAAGATCACCTTTAAAGTATGAAGCTTCATTTAAAATAAGGCAGCATTCACAAACCCTGATGTTGTTTTTCTTTCAACTTAGGTACCAGAGGAGACTGCCAATCTGAAGGCTACTGTTACCTCACTGAAAGAAGAAATCAGTACACTCAAGTCAGAGAGAGAATCTCATTTGAAACAGATAACCAGTCTGACAAAGTCAGTGGAGGAGTACCAATCTGAAATAGCTATCAAACAAGCACACAGTCTGCATTTAGAAAACCAGCTCAAAGGTTGGTAAAATTTTGCCATAAATAGTGAACCAGTCTGAAAATAGTTATTAAACAAGTAAGCAGTCTGCATCTAGAAAATCCATTCAAAGGTTGGTAAAACCAGTCTGAAAAAATGTAGAAATACAGTTATGATGAAATTCTTTGATCAGATCTACTGGACTTAGCATTCAGACTTCCATTACATTTTGTATTACTGTATTACAAACAGGCATTGTCATTCACTTTCCTGTTAAATATAGTATTTATGAGAAATGATTTAAAAGAAAGCTCACATTAACTGAAATCCTGACAGATTTGTATGTACATGTAGTTATTGTGCTGCAGGCAGCTGTGAAGGTCAAGAGAAACAACCATTTTTGGAAATATACAAATCAGCATAAACCTTTTTTTCAAAGCACATATGGCACACCATTGATTTATACATCGGTTAGTTCACTGAAAACAGGATAAAGTCTGGAACATGCATAATATTATGATTTTTATGTTCAGATTTAACTAGAGTTGATCATTGTGTTAATTTGTTGAACAGTTTTATCATACAATTTTTATCAACTGTTTCAGTGGCGAAAGAGGCAATAACACAGCTTGAGGAAGATGGAGATCAGGTGGGCAGAGATTTAGTGGACACTAAACAACGACTCTTAGATCAACTGGATGCAAACCATGTAAATCACTGTGTCCACTCCCACTGACCATGCCCTGTTATTGTTTGCATGCTTGTTCTAGTAATGTTTAAAGAGCTTACTTTTCCTGCATGTTGTGTTTTATTTTTACATTAAAAAAATAATTTGTTTTACAACAAAGAGAAAAGAATCACAAAATGTATAGCACAAATTTCTATATTTTTTATTTTTATCTTATTTTTATTATCTACTTTTGCTGACTGCCTAGTTTCTTTTGTACAGCATGCTTTTGTTGACTACATAGTTGCTATGTTAAACATTTAAGTCTGCACCTTTCCTTTAATTTTGGTAGTCCTATGCACAAATCAGGGGACCAGCATTTGGTTTGCATCCAGTTACATGTACCCTTTACCCCTCTGCTTCTTTACCCTCACAGTTTCCATGGTAACATGGCAGTGTAACACATACTTAAGCATCCTGAAGTAACACCATATGTAAATCTGCTCACGCTTTCCCCTGTATGTGTAATTTTAACTGCATGAGTTACTAGAAACCCTGTGTGTATAAACATGCTCAGTTGCAGAGATAGTTGAAATAATTTAGGAAGCTTTCTTGAAATGACCCAACTTATGTACATGAAAAGTGACAGTGTACATAATTTATATAGCAAAGCTTTGTTTAGAGCTTGTACCTTCATCATTATGTTGCCCTTAAATAAAACTGTGTAGTAATGGTTTAGTTCTTGGATTATGCATGCTTTACAGTGTTGGTATTTTGTTCTCTACAGTTTAGCTTGTGTTAGATTTCTGTGTTCTATGTTGCCTCACAACTTTCTCTTTGTGTTCAGTTTATCATAAATAATAAACCAGTTTGTGAGGGCTATATAGGAATCACACTGTCTAGTTCTATCCTGTACTCTGACATTATGAGCTATAGACCAATAGTTATTTATAAGTATTTTCAGCATTACCTTCTATCTTATTACATATTTTCATATGCAGCATTATCTAGTTTCTCAAGATGCATAACTCTGTTCAAGTTTAAAGACATTTTGTTTCCATTTTTCTACACTATGAACTTCTTGAAACATAAAGCATTGCTTTGAAACTGAATGCTTAATTGTATAATCAATGTACCTTACAGTGTCAGCTGTGCATAATTATACTGATGTTTAATTACAAATTATCTCCCCTAGTACACCAGTTATATGGGGGTATAAATCATGTTCAGTGATATTTCTAAGATGTTGTTCATTGTTGTCTATGGAATGTAATACATTTCTGTACATTTTGTTGCCTGTTGGACTGGTTTAAAGGGTTGCAATGTTTTCCTTGTGCATGTATTTGTTTGAAGCAGGGTTAGACTCCTAGAAAACCTGTTTGTTGGTGAATTGTTTAGGTTTTAAAGCCTGATTTGTTACTGTAAAAAATGCAACATAATGCAGACTTATTTTCCTGCAGAAATATACTTTGGTGCCTTGTGAAGCCATGTTTAGGTGTCAAAATTCTAAGAGAATTCTTAAGTTGTGATCTACAATAACCATGGGAGAAAAAGATATTCCTTGCTTTTTGTAACACATTAAATGAGATCATAATAACATAAACAGTTCTTTAGAAATGAGAAAATCTAATGATATGTATATA
>JAUMHA010211379.1:0-15923 GCA_032359765.1 Saxidomus gigantea | reverse complement strand
GTTAGACAATCAGTATGTTTTATAATGATGTAGTACATGTAAAATAAGTGACAAGTGTAAAAATTATATAGGCGGCTGTACAAAAATTATTTCCATCAGCTCTTTGAATTATTTTATTATTTAAAATCTCCTTAAATTAGGAGACACTCCGGGATATTTTATGCTTGGCTATTTCTGTTTAGACTGGAAATGTCTTAGTTTCTTAGATAACACTATTCATATATTAGTAATCTTTAGTAGATAAACTTATTTCATTGTCTGTAGCAATGTACATGTACAGTAGAATCCCTAAATTCCGGACTCCTAAAACTCCGGTTACCTCAAAATCCCGGCTGTTTTTTTCCGCCCTTTTTCTCTCCATTAACATTAATGTTAGGATATCCCTAAAAATCCGGTCCCTCAATATTCCGTATTCCGACCGATATTTTTGGACAAATATGACATTGTGTGTTAATATGACTCTCGATTATCCGGTCGCTTCTGATCTGCCGAAGGCTTTGAAAACGTTCGTCAGCGATTATCTAATGTTCACAGCCTGTCACAAAGTATAAGTGATAATGTAATCCCGTAGGTATTCGTATATATTTAAGTCCAACACGAATAACGAGAGAGGCGTGGTTCATTTCATATTTAATATATCCGTATCTATATATATGTGACTAGAACTACTAGTACATCCTGATAATAATATATATATAAATACATCAAAAATACCTTAAAACACGAGAAACAATTATAAACAATTACATATACAATATCAAGGCACTCAAAGAGTTACTCCACTTACCAGTTCTGTGTAAACTGTAAGCCATACATAACAAAATACAAAGTCCCTCTCTTGCACTCTGAACTGTAAACTGTGCTGGTACAAGCTGTTAAATATGAACGTACAGAGTGATAACTACATGCATGTTAATGGATCATAAATTACAGAGAATAGAGAATCAGATTTGAGACCGCCATCATGAATCGCGAATTCACAATACATTTCTAAACTTACAAAGAGCCGAAAGTGCCGAAACGTAGAATAATTACTAAAATAGAATATTAATCAAACCAGCATTTACCTTGATACATTATCCCATATTGACCAGTAAATAATTACCATAAAATAAATATAAAAGAAGGGCGCAGTCATAACATTTAACAGCCTTCCACTTTGAAAGCCAAACAACCTCTGCCCGCACTGTGGAAATTCCCACCAAATCTCGCATAGCACGAGAATTGCAGTGAACTGAAATCAGCGGGGTATAAAACGGGGACCAATATGAAATAGGTTACAAATGGGGAAATAATGACCCTGCTACAATTATAAGCGTAACAATTGTAACAATGCACTGTATATCAAATGCGTTGGGAATTTACTTTCATCTCTTGATTGTTAGAGTTTTTAAATCGATCGATATTAAAAAGATAATTCGGAACTAAATAAAACAAAAAAAACAAAAAAAAAACACGAGAAAACGAAATAGAAAGCACGGGATAGCGTTTACAAAGTTAAATATCAGTTTTAATGTGTAGTGCTAAACAGAAGGACATCAACTTTACTTTAAACAAATATTTACCTGGATTTTAATCTTCGAGGCATTTTATTGTTACGCACCGAATCATACCTACCTTTTTCAATTCTTAATTATGTGAATGTTCTTTTATGTTTGACTGACTTTGACGTGAATTTAAATGTCTTAGTAAGAATTAATAAAGACGATCATGTTTGCAAAGGAACCCCCGCGATTCATATAAAAGGATATCCCGTATACAGGAAAGACCAGAGTAATAAAAATTACAAAGTCTACTCCCCAAAAAACCCGGTCGATTTTCTCCCGCTGAAGGTCGACCGGGATTTCGAGGTTCTACAGTATAAGGTTTCAATTATAATTCAGCCCTAAAGTCTAATTTGGATTGATCGGACATAGGTAGATTCCATGTCAGTTGGAACAGTGTTCCATGATATTTGAAATGACATGTATTCATGTAGTTCCTGTCAAATGTGTATGGACTAAGGTCAATATGGTTTAACGCTATCTTAGTGAGTACTCTTCCATATTATTTGGAATTGTCTTGCTACTAAGCTTAAAATCAGAAGATTCAGGCATTATTACCGAAAGTCACCTTCAAAGATTTGGGAGTCGCGTAGTGTCCCTTTGGTAGTTCCCCATGCCGGGAATAAGGATGTTACGTCACTCTTCGAGAAATCCAAGTTCCGCTCGCTCTTTTCAAGCTAGCAATCAACCTGTACGGACGTACATTTATGGGTCGCCAAGTTTCAGCGTATTAGAGCAGGTAGGCCATATTTATTATAGCCGCATATTCTTCAACTTGATGCCAATAACTTGAAAAATACTCTTCTGGCCAAGAAAGGTCACTAAGTCACTTTCCATTTTAGAAAAAGAGTCTTCCATTTGTATTTTAACTTAATATTTACTTTCTTGTTCACTAGGTAAGTGCGACGGCAGACCCGATACCTTTAACAAAGTCTTACTTAAGCAGGTAACACTTTAACGACTTCCAAATGCATGGCTGGATGTCACAACCGTTCTATTAGAAACCCCGTAAATACCGTCCCGGGTTTGATTCCCATGCAGTGTCCAAGTAGTGGTAGTCTCCTTATGCAAGACACAGATCATTCCAGATTGCCTCTCTTTTCGGGTTGAATCCATCTGTAGTGAGTCTCGAGAGCGATTAATGAACGTTGTAAGAACTTCAGTATAAAAACATGATCTATCAGCACTCGCGGGTAAACGCATTTTATACATTATAATAATGCGTTCTACACTTCTATATGATCATGTCCCAATCTCTATTGGTAATCTCAATCTCTCATATGCCTAGGATTTTATGAGTGATAACATTTTCTTTCAGAGTTCTTCCTATTTTAATTTTAACTCTCTCACTTTCTTGATTTTATGTTTTGAAGATAACACCATATGTTTGGTTTTTGTAGGGTGCAACGACATATTATTCAGTATACACCATTTATTAATACTGTTTAGACGTTTTTGACGATTATGTTTTATGTCAGTTATATAGTGATTTATAAAGTGTTGAGTCGACTGCATAAAGATCAATATTGGCAGACTTTGATGTCAGTGCAATATCATTGACATAAATAAGAAATAGAAGGGGGCCAAGTATGGATCCTTGCAGAACACTTGATTTAACAATTTGGTTTTAGAGAATTGACTGTTAACTTTAATCGTCTGTGTCCGGTTACTTAGATATGATTCAAATAGTTTTAATGACTTGTCTGAAAAGTGATACAATTTAAGCTTATATAATAATATTTCGTGGTCAACAAGATCAAATGCTTTTCTGAAGTGAAGAAAGACTGCACCAACATGTTTACCGGAATCAATATCACTCAACCATATATATATTAATGTGAAAGTGCCGTTTGACACGAATGTTTTTTTCTAAACCCAGACTGTGTTACATGTAAGATGTCTGTGTCTTTGAAATAATTGATAATTTGATTAGCAATATGGCGTTCAAATACTTTAGATATTGTATTTAAAATTGATATAGGCCTGTAATTATGTGGATCAGATTTTTCACCTTGTTTGAAAATTGGAATAACAAAGGCTTGTTTAAGAGTATCTGGAAATATGCCTTGTTGGATGCTACAGTTAACTACATGTGCAATCGCTGGTGTAATGAAATCACCGCTCGGCTTTATTATCTTTGTCCTAATTCCATCTAGACCGGTTGATTTAGTAGTATCTAATTTATCTATAATCAACTTAACTTGGTATGGTGTTATAAATTCAATTTCAAATTGTTTATGAAGTAGTTTTTCATGTAAATACATCTGTAATTGCGAATAGTTACCTTTGATGAACTTCGTGTTTTCTATTATATTAGATATGCTTATAAAATGATCATTTAATGCATCCAGAATGTTATCTTGTCCCTCAATGATCTGAGTATTACTGTTTAGACGTGATGGCAATGTTATTGAATCTGAACAACTATTATCAGAATTACTAATAGTTTTCAGCGTTTTCCATAAATATGATGGGCTTTTGTTGTTTTTAACGGCGGTGTCATAAAATAGCCTTTTATTTTTCCTGATCATAGTTTTAACTTTATTTCTCATATATTTATACTTGTCAACGTGTTTTTCTTTATGGAATTTATCCCTTTCATTTATTGCATGCTTAATCTCATCAGTGAACCAACCAAGTTGTGTATGATTAAACATTCTCCTTAGTTGGTGCAAGAGATGACACAATATTATTCAGAATATTGTTAAGTCACTGTAGACATTCAGTAGGGTTACGAAGTGCTTCAATCACATCTAGAGGAGCATTGACAAGACTACCTTGAAAAATGGTTTCGTCAAAAATTTTGAAAGAACGATATTTTATAGTTATGTGCTTATTTCGTTTTTGCGTAAATGGCTTTGTGAGTCTCATGAAATATACAGGGTAGTGATCACTAACATTATACGCTGGAACTTTAACGTTACAAACTAAATCAGGTATCGAGGTATAAATATGATCTATTATTGAAGAGGTTAATTTAGTAACTCTAGTTGGTAAATGTATCATTTGAGTCAAATCAAATGTATGTATTAAAGCTTCCCACTGCTTATTGCCGTATAAATCTACATGTACATTGGTTATATTTTTCTGATAGTAGTTTATATTGACATCACCAAGGATATGATATTCGTAATTAAAACGATCAGTAATTTCAAGTTGTTTTTCGTACACATCTATCCAAGAATGAAAACGGTTTACTGTTTGATAAATTGATTTGTAACCAAACAGACTCAATTTGTTTTTGCTCAAAGTCTAAGCGACTTGTATAAGGTATATTCTTCGAGATATAAATTAAAATCACTCCCCCTATTTATCTGTATCTCTATCTCTTCTTTCAAATGAGAAGTTGTTTATGATCAACGTTTCATCGCTTGTGTTATTCGAGAGAAATGTTTCACATAAACCAAGTATTTTTTGCAGAACTGCCTTGGGCCAGTTGGTATTTTATTTCATCTAATTTGGGCAGTATATGCTGAATGTTTAGATTAGCAAGCTGCAGTCCTTTGGCGTCCTTGTTAATAATGAAAGTATCGTTAGAATTTAATATTTTATATCTATGATAATGTTTGTTTGACACTTTCAAATAATGTTCGTATAGTAGCTCATGATTACAATGAATGGCTGTGAAATCAACAGACATATTAAGATAATACATATTCTGGAGTGAAACATTTCTAGGAAAATCAGTAACTCTATAAACTGATGTCATTACGAAGTATATTATTGTACTTTCTCTTTCTACCAAAATCAAGTAAATCAAGTAGTCGCAAAGTACCTATGGGCTTTATAACACTCAAAACTAGAAAAAAAACATGTTTTACAAATTTGAGCTGAGTTAAAAAAATTCAAAGCTTCATCTTGTATGATTTTCACAGTAAAAGTTATGTCATTTAGATTATCACTATTTATATTCTTATCAACTTTTACAAATATATAGTAACCAAAACATTTTAAAATTACAATATAAGTAAAGTTACTAGAACACCTATCATCTTGTCATACTGATACAATTTCAGAAGTGAAATTATTATTAGATATAACAGCTAAATGATTTGTACCTACCCAGGCCGGTGTGAGACAATGATTATTATTTTCATTACTTATATTGTTGGTATTCCATATGTGCTTGTTTATTTTACATCAAATTAAACTCACAAGAGAGTGTTTGTCGGAAAAGTCCTTATACTGCCTAACGTACTCTCTGTTTGGAAACTGACCACTATTCATATAATACTAAGACTAGTTAAAATATTTATCATCTGGGATCAGAAACTAGGTCACCAGGTCAAAACATAGGAATATGTGTGTACGTAAAATATGGGCTACATTTTTTATTTGATTTACGTGAAACATTGTGAAAATGAGTGTCTTATTAAAATCAAGGTCGAGTTTAAAAATGGTTCATATCAGATCAAACTAGATCACGATGGACTTATCAAAGGAACTTTGATAACACTCTAGTTGTCACATTTGACCCCCAATCATCAAGGAAAATAGTCAGAATGAGTGGCTTGGTAATCTCTAGACTAAGTTGGAAAGGGTTCAAATGGAGTAAAAACTAGGTCACAATGTCATAATGATCATGTAGAAACCTTTTTAATTCTCTAGAGTCAACATTTCATACCCATTTTGCATGAAAATTGGTAAGAATGTTTGCCTTTGTTACATAAACTTGCAAAGAAAACTTTTAAAAATCGTGTTCTTCATAACCACAATGTATGAAGCTTAGATAGTTGCCATCACTAATTTTATGCATATCATGTCTCTAGGGCTACATTGGCATCGCTTGAGTGTTACATGTTGGTATAAATGCTAAATAGCCTTTTCCTCCTCAATTGTGAACCACAACAGTAAGAACTATATTTAAAAACTTCAAAAATCTACATCAGAACGATGCAGAGTCCTTGCCACAGATGGTTTATGCTTTCAAGTAAAAGTAAAGATAAATATTGAGAAACTACTATTACATTGTTGTAACATACAACTCCCAGTTTATAGGAAACAGTGCATTCCCCCCCAAAACCCTTCACAAAGTGATAAAAAAAGTCGCTGTTATTTGGATGATGAGTTCATTGACAGAGAGTATGATATACCTTTAGTTACAGCTTTAGTTTAACGTACAGCTCAGAACTTGAAAAACACAATGAATTCAATCTTTCTCTAAAACTAAATTAACATAGATACACTAACAGATATTCATAGAGTAATGATGCATTTTGATGTGTTATGGACGGATTACAGATATGAAAATGTGCAGGTTGGTTTCAAAAATAATGACACAGTCTATTTTTGGAAGGTGATGTAGGTGAAGTACATTTTATGCAGATTGCAAGAAAATTATTTATTTTCTTTCATTCATTGATGACCAAGTTCGTCTTCAATGTGGCAAATGTTTCGTTTTCAAATTCATGCGATTGTATCAATAAGATATCCTTGTACGCAAATTTGAATTTAATTTTGAATGATAAAAAGATAAGTGAAACAAGCCTTTATGCTATAATTTGTGAAAATCAGAGTGAATATCATACTTACCTGATTATTTGTCGAATGAATACATTTTCGATTAGGTTTAATTGCGACTTGTTTTTATTTGTTGTTGTTGTTGTTAATTTCATAAAAGCTACTTCAGTTTGAATTCGAATATATCATGCATAGCTATAGTCAAACAGTACGTTTTACGCCACTACTATCCATTTCAGATGGGTGGACTAACGCCGAACTTGATAGCTATCGAAGCCAAGATTAGTTTCGACGTTGGCGTCTATATCAAGTGTAAATAATTTAATCAATGCACAAAATTCAATTCAATTCAATTATTTAAAGTCGACATCAAAATTCACTGCTGCCCGATGGTTCCACCCGACATTCAAATACACGTGTATAAATGCTTTTTGTTATCGACTTAAATTTTCAAAATTCGCATGGGCGTATTTTTAGTTTACACTAAATTGACAAATATCTTATAACTGCTATACAATATAAGTATTAGGCAAAAATGAACACGGTCGGTGTAACTTGATTTGTAAGAGATACAGAACAAAGGGTAAAAAGGTATTTCATTGAACATTTTGATAATAATACCCCACCGCGTACTGTAAAAATGATTCAAAACGTTATATAAAGAAGGTCAGCTCAATAGCGGCGGAAAAGTAGTATCGACGTAATTATGGGGTAAATTCCGCGCAGAACCTGTGCTCTAAATGCCTCGGTGTGTAACTACAATGTTGTTGTTGCATTACTTTGACGCCCGTTTCAACCGTTTTTTGGCCATTACAACAGCCGGGCAGTTTACCAAACTATCATTTCATGGGCGAACCATAGGTGGAATAATCACTGGTTAGACATGATGATGCATTAAAAAAAATGCTCATAGCTCTTAACCAAAGACAAGGTTCCCAACACACGCTATATGAAAACAACCATTTCGCTTATAAAAGCTCTTTCATTTCTTTCAAATTTGACTAACGTCAAACAAATGTGGACGAATGTAAGAGGGAAATGATGGAACTTTAAGTAAAATGCCTTGCCGTTTTGGTTCTACAAGCGAAAATGCCAACTCTGGTTTAGCGTTTTTAATCAACCAAGAAAAATGTCACACATTTTCAGACGGTGATTTTCACTAAATTCTCCTCTAATAATATTATTGCGGTACGTCGAAAGGTAACCCTCAAAGCATGAAATATATATAATAACATATACGAAGGCGATTGAAAGAGCAAAGTATTAGAATTGAGTCAACAAAAACTGAAAAATCCGCTACATGCTTAACTTAATCATACTT
Source organism: Saxidomus gigantea (assembly GCA_032359765.1). NCBI lineage: Eukaryota > Metazoa > Mollusca > Bivalvia > Venerida > Veneridae > Saxidomus > Saxidomus gigantea. The sequence goes on along the minus strand of JAUMHA010211379.1, from coordinate 7,598 downwards.
AATATAATGAATTCATATATATTGTTCACTTTAACCTTTAATTTTATTGCATATGGTATCGCATCTACAAATAATTTAAACTTCAGCTTTCGAGAAATGTTTGTTCTTTGAACTTTCAACATGTAAAGTGTTAAAACGACGAAATTCCTTAATTAGATGTAAATGTACTTTGAAATGATGCTGGAAATTTAACTTATGGAAAACTGTTTCGAAAGGTAATCTACAAAACATATTCATAGTTATACAGGTGATAGCCTAAATAATTTGTCGTTGCAGTGTGACCCCTCTCATAGATCTGACATTTCATCTTCAGAAGGCAAACAACTATGAATTGTCAGCCTGTAAAATCAGTTAACCTTCGAAGTGATAATAATGAGAAGGTGAATGCATTTATATAGTTAATTTTATCTTTTGCTCATGCACATATTATAACTTCAATTGCAATACTACCCGCATAAGCTTATGGATGTTAACATATATCATAAATCTTGTTTACGTGACATTCTTTTTAAGTAGGATAAAGAAACCTGTGAGGATTAAATTTGTTCTCGTAACTGTTTTCTTCACTATTTCGTTTTACCTTCGCAAGCAAATTCAACGACCGACTGGCAACGTATTTGTATAATAGCTAAACTGTTCAATTAAATCAAATGACCTATTTCATATTAAGTCAAATGTAATCAGTGTTTAGTACATAATCAAGTGTCATTTTTATATGTAAATGCTAAGCAGGGATTGTGCTTCTGGATTTAGGTGAGCTAGTATGATCGTCTGGTGTCTGTATGTTATCAGTCACCACTTAAACTTGTAGATGCAATAGAGGCTGCTTTTTTCATTGGCAGACTGATTGAACTGATGTAACCTAGGGAGAATTTGAATATGACTCATCTGACGTCAACAACTAGGTCAACCGGTCAAATCATAAAGAAAACATTGTGTATGCAATGGAGTCTGCATTTTATATTAAAAATGCATGATAATTAGTCAGAATTACCTCCTTGTGAAATATATGTAGAATTCGAATTTGGTTTATCTGAGGTTTAATACTATGTCATGCAGTCAAATCATTGAAAAACTTTGTATGCGCAATAGAGGTTGCATTTTTCATTGGTTCTTCTTGAAACTTGGTCAGAATGATTATCTTGATAAAACCTAGGTCGCGTTTGAATATTGGTCATCTTAGAGTAAACAACCAGGTCACCCGGTCAAATCATAGAAAAATCTTGTGTATACAAAAGAGATTGCACTTTTCACTAGAATTTCATGAAATGTTCTCAGACTGGCTCTTTTGATAACATATGGGTCGGGTTCTTGGTTTAAAAACTAGGTTATTAGGTAAAATCATAGAAAATCCTTATGTATGTCATAGAGATGGCATTAGCAACCCAGTCATAATGAAACTTGGTCAGAATGTGTTTTCATTAATTAATATGCAAAGTTTAAATCTGGGTCACCTAGCGTTAAAAACAAAGTCACACGATGAAATCGAAGTAAAGCTTTTAAACACTATATAGGCTACATGTATTGCCTAATCATAATGAAAATTGATCAGACTATTTGTCCATCGAAATGTCTGTAACCACGGGCAACTGTTTTGTCAGATACGAGGATTAGCAAGAGCAAACTATCGATATGATGCAGTATCCTATGAAAACAAACGATCCTAAGATGTTGTGCTTTGGTAAGTGACGTCACATTGTTTAAAGCATTACGTTGCAAGTAATTTACAAGAGTCGTATGGTATATGATAGGTGCCAGATCAATTGTTCCGGCATGGGTAAATGCAGAAATGTACAATATACATTTTAGAGTTACAGTAACGACATATTTAGTCTTTAAATCATTCTAACTAATGAGGCCGCCACAATGATCGTGATGCATATGATAACAAAGTTCACAGTTTTCAAAACAATAAAAGGTAAAGGGGATATAAATCAAAGCAAAATATGAATTTTATTATAGGTATCATGGTCGAGTTAAAATGTCTGATTGAATCAATGTGACCTCTTCTTGATTGAATGTATTTGGTTTGAGCCCTGCTTACAACTACGTTTCTTAATGTCAAAGAGTTTTCCGGATGTGTCTTACAGAGGATGTGGTCTAGCACTGGTTTTTCCAAAGAACGACAGTAGGTAAACTGTCCGCCTGCAAAAATAACTGAACTGCAGTTGACACGGGTATTTATCCCTACTCAACAAACTAAGAACCTGACTAAAAAATTGAGCCGAACCGAGGAAAGATTAAAGAAGGCGAAACAGCGACGCATTTCTATATATATTTCCTACGATGCTTTAAGACGAAAGTGTTACTTTGATCTTTGTGTGTTGTGTTACTGACGCGTTTTTCTGATACTCTAAAATCAGTGTGATGTCTGACTTAAATTGCAAAAAGAGATTAACAGTAAGGCTTAGGCAAAAACTGTAGCATTGTCATAAAAATATCTCTTCAGAGGGCTTTCAATGGCTAGTTGAAATTGACCGTCATCTGTGCAAAAATATTCCTTTTAATGTTTCTTTTTAAATCTAAATTATATGTTGAATTTTAAGATTTAGTACAGTATTTTTTTCAATAGTTCACACTCACTTTCTACATTGTTTATGATAAAGATTTACATACATGTATAAAAGAAATGACAGTTTTAGAGACATATTTTTCGATTGTCTTTCATGACTGCAATGACACAAATCAGCGAAACAGATACCTAATGAACTTTGAACTGGGCGACTTCAGCCATAAATGTACTCGGTTCTTGTCAAAACCACTGTTATATCTCGGCAACTTAGTAGATTTCAGATCAGTCTGAATATCTGTGCAGACCTATATCTAAATAGTGTTTGCTTCAATAATGGGTCATGATATAACTTGTATATTTAAACGTCAGTCTCTTTCGTCCAATTACTTATTATGATAATTAGTACTTCTGTTCACATGTTTTAGTTTGCTCACTAAATGCAAACTTAATAAATCATTTAGATTAAATTCATTGACTTATTTTATTTTATTCTTCTCATTTACTGATCATTGTGACGCTGAAATAAACATGAAGGAAGAAATTAGTCAATTACATCACTTTACTACAAATGACGGTACTTCATTGTTACTTTGACAAGCGCGTCGGCAATGTTCAAATATTCGTGTAACCTATTTGATGTTACAGGCAGCTCTTATCAATTTTGCCAGACGTTGTAAAATCCAGCTGTCTCGTTAGCGCAGTAGTTAGCCCTTTCGCGTCTTATCAATGCAACCCGGGTTCGATCCACGTCCTTAAACACCTATGTGGTCGGTTTAAAGCTCTATCTTGCCGAATTTAAATAAAGATTATTATTATCATCATCACCATCATATTCACCATTATTAGTAGTATTAGCATCATTTTTATTATAATGATTAGTACCATCATTATAATTTGATTTTATTATGTACTGTAAGGACGTGTATAGCCAAATTATTTGGCGTTACAGTGTGACCATCTTTCATAGATCAGACATTTCATAACTGTCATATCTACATACCAAATTTCTTAATTTAAATGTACTCAATACGTACGACAGCCTGGTGGTGACATTTCAACTTCAAGAGATCGCGACTTCAACTTCACGAATTGACGAAATCAACTACATGAAATCACACATTAAAGATTTTAACATCATGAATTAACGATTTTTACTTCATGTATTCACAATGTCTACTTCATGAATTCGCGATTGTATCTTTATGAATTCACAATTTGTATTTCATGAATTCGTAATTTCAACTTCACGAATTGTGGATTTCAATTTTGTGAATTCACGATATTGACTACATAAATTCACGATTTTAAGTTCAGGAGTTCACGATTTCATTAGTATATATTCTTAATTTGATTTTCACGAACTTACACTTTGAACTTCATGATTCAAACTTTCTGAATGCACGATTTCAGTTTCATGAACTCAGGATATCAACATCATTAATTCAGTTTTTAAACTTAGCGAATTCACGTTTCTTGTCGCGTAACTATGACACCTTTCAAATCCATTCACGGTATTAACCTTGTCTACCTCTTTAGTATGTCAACATGAAACTACGTGTGAGGCATTTTAATAGTGAAAACGTTATCTCTTTGGCGAATGAGACAGAAAACATTTTTTGACATGACATAATTGATTCGGAGCATAGATGAAAAAAAGTGTTCAAAAGACACAATGGAGAGCTAATATATGGCTAATTTCGTCTTACATGGTGAATTTGATACGTTGTGTTGTATTTTACTGCTGGAATAGTTAAGAAAATTCAGATCAACAATAAAAGGTAATAACTTTCGATATCCTGTAGCGTACCGTCAACAAACTTTGCTTGTCCGAACGAATGCGATTTGATTTGAGGCACATTTATAGAGCTCCATATTAAGGAATTATATAGTCTACTGCGACTTTTGCTTTTTTGCATGATACATTGCTTTAAATTGGGAGGTAATAGGGTTTTCGAAAAATGTCAAATTACTATTAAACAGTTGCATATGAACAAAGTAACTATCGGGAAATACTGATGACGGGCCAAAATTGTGACTATACTGTAAAAGCTAATGTTTGGAAAAAAAACTTGAGTAATGCCATACTATTACGTACGTTTAGACATGCACATTAACTTTGACATATAGTAAGGACCAGTGTTAATATACACATAACGTATTCGTGCCTAGTGTCTATTATGTACCAAATATGTTCATTTCAAAACAGCTATGCGCTTAGGTAGACGACAAATACAATGTTATCAGATAAGGACTAAACTTCCTAATCTTGAAAGCACAAGTTTACAAAACGCCCCAATTAAAGAAAATATACTTATTTAAATTGGAGGCGGAAGTCAGAAGATCCCATTGTAAGAATTTAATGATTAATCCTGTGTATAAAGACGAGCAGGAAGAAAATCTTTTCCGCTATTGTGCTCTGTCCGCTTCTTTGTATGGTTCCGCTATGGTGCACTGTTCAGCTATTGTGCAATCACTTGTGTATAACGATAACTGTCAACTAAGAAAAAACATAACGTCTTCCAGTCCTAGGTCTTTGTTCACAGATTCGACTATGGAAGAGAAGTTTATTCTTTCCCCAAATGATTATTCATACACTTAGCACATAGTCACTCATAGGTAATATTGTTACATGTATATTGAATACAAGAATGAATTTTTTAGACCTCATATTTAACAAAGTATATAATATGACAAAATGTTTACACGTACTGTGCATTTCTTTCATTCATTCGAGATTGCCTATATGAGTTGATGGGATGTGTGGCGTATCTCAGATTTCAGAAAAAGAAACTGGGAGTACGATGGGTCGAGAAATGATGTATTGAAAGACTCCCAGTCACTGGACCCGTGTATGAGGTGGGAGCAGATGTGCACGCATCAATAAGTTAAGATTAAAAACAAAATACTTTGGATTTAGTAAATACGCTTAGGGGTTGAAACAAAATTGTCACAGGAGAATACTGATTGCTGAATTCGATATTAAAGTGTAACACATGTATTTGAACAAATAGAAAACGCCATATTATATATATTCATCAATTAGGAGTTTTAATGAACAGTGCGTAGTGACTGAAAATTGACGTCATATTTCAAAGATTGTAACTTAAATGTCCTTGGCTAATACTAGAAATTTCAGTCGAGCTAATTCCTCCTTTTTCATCCAAAACCGTCTTTGAAACAATGCAATGAGGCATGCAGGTGTCCGTTATTTAGTATGCATACTGCAATGTAATGGCCTCTTTATAAATCCAAGTAACTAATAATAAAAGCTCTGTGCAAATACAAAAAGAAATATGCATGTATGCAGTTTAATTCGCCTTTGATATCCAATTATTTAATCACAGGAGTAGTGGTCACATTTTTGCTAAGGTCATCAATATTTCCTATTAACACCTCCGGCCAACGACAAACCGTGTTATTGGATCACCTTCGGCAGGCTGGCGGGCGACGTCCATAATGTTGTCCGGTCTCTAACTTCAACAGTTCTTGACCAATCTTCATTAAACTTGCTGACCAAGTTTGATGACAAGTCACATCGCCGTAGTCACTCCGGAGTTATAGCCCTTTAATTGAAAACATTGGTAAGTTGAGAGATGTCTGATCTATTACTTTATCAATACCTGACCCATCTTCACTAAACTTGCTGTGAATGTTTATAGCCAAAATATCTCGGCCAAGTTCAATGACTAGCCAAGTCGTTACAGTCACTGAAGTTAATGCCCTTTTATAGCCAAAATGGGACAAACTTAAAGTTGTCCTCAGGCGGGCATATTTTGTGAGAGTTGTGCACTCTTGTTTATTTTTTCTTCATAAATTATTTTACCACAAAAGATTGCATGTAACAAAAAATATTTACTGGCAAGTATAAGTATATAAATGAACTCCTTATAATAAAGTAATGATATTTTATTTTAGGGTTATTGTTATTCTTATGATTGTTCTGGAACATACCTTTTTGTTATTCTTTCTCAAAATAAGATGGTAACGGAGTATTTGACTTTAGTTTGGTATGATAGCCTTTGACATTTAAGTTTGGTGGGATATCCTTTAACTTTTTAAAGTGCTGGAAGAGCCTTTGACATTTCACCTTGATGAAAGAGACTTACTTGGTTGGATGACTTTTGCCTTTTTAGTTGGTGGTAGAGCCTTTGACTTGTCAGTTTGTTGAAAAAGCCTTTGACATTTCAGTTTGGTGGAAGGGCCTTTAACGTTTTAGTTTGGTGGGAGAGTCTTTCACTTTTCAGTTAGGTTGGATAGCTTTTGACTTTTCAGTTCAGAATTCACACGCTTTACGCTATGGATAAAATCCGCAGTAACACCTCAGTTTGTTTTAGTCTTTTTTTTTAGCACTGTTATGGAACTGGTTATGAACTTACTCCGGTTTTGTTCATTATCTGGAAGTATAATGTAATAACATGTATATAAATGATATAAACTATATTTCAATGATATTGTTCACAACTCAGATGGATGATTCTTTTACTACTAGATGTTGCAAATAAGATGGACCAGTAGCTGCTTTTTATTAAATAACAACAAATAGCCATGCACTATAGCCCCAAAAATCATGTTATCGGCTAAATTATTTTTAAAAAAGCGAAACGTTATTATCAAAGATTAGCCAAACATTTACTGTAATAATTTTTAATAATTTTACACTTTTGAAAACAATACATTGTTCATTTCCACCAAAAGGCAAATACCACTGTCTTCATCCAATGACAAGGTCAATATCAATTTAATTAACAACATCATATACAAATGTACGAATAAGATTCCTAACAATTTGCTTTTTAAATCCAACGTACATGTTATACATATAACCTAGTATGTTTGCAGAAACAAAAAGGCATGCGCCAGCATAGTTTTAGATTAAACACAACATATACAATCTACCATAATACCAGTAAAGGAATAATTCTATATATCACGAAATTTATTTTCATGATTCACAATCGTGTAATGACACATGCACCAAGTACAGAAACAAGATATGTTTATTCCCTATTGTGGATATAAAATATAATGTAAAACATGAAAATCAATTTAAAAAAAACTAAAATTAAAAATTATATAAACATAATAT
>JAUMHA010211157.1:0-15927 GCA_032359765.1 Saxidomus gigantea | reverse complement strand
TTCTTCTTATCATTATAAGTTATCGAATGCGAATCGAATGAAATTATGCACTTTTGACGTTGATGATAATAGCTTGGTTACATAATTATTTCTGTTCATCAACAAAGTTGGCCGGTCCACGTAGGGAAAAGTTAATGCAAATCTAAAGGTTGCATGCACTCTATTTAAACAAGTATCAACAGAATCAAGCATTATCTTTCTTTACAGATAATGTGTATAAATGATAATTTGGCACACAGGTAGCGAGTTTTTGTGATAAACAACTGACAAGGCAAAAAAAAGACGAAAAAAAAAATCAAGGGATTAGAGTGACTGATCTTAGATAAACCAGTCACGTGTAATTTAGATAAACCAGTCACGTGTAATTTAGATAAACCAGCCACGTGTTATTTATTCAAAATGCATATAAAAAACTAACGTTTAAATGATTATCAGAAATCCCTGTTTATTAATCTCCATTCAAACGTTATGGTTGATAGTGCCGATATTTATTATTAAGGATATAAGATCATTTATCATGCTTGGCTATATATAAAACATTCACAAACTTGCATGACATTTTTTGTGCATTGGGAATTGTCATTGCATCTGTTTATGTCGCGTTGCTGTCGTGTCGCGGAACATCAGTGATAAAAATCTAAAACTTGCCAGAGAAAATTAATATTTTGTCGTGTTGAGGAACATTTATGACAAGATGAGAAAATTAAAATTTTAATATTTCAAATTTCGTAGAATAACAGGTGTTGTCTTCCCCGTCCGGAAATAGTAATCGCAAAATAATGCCAATAAAGTACACGTAATATTATAGTATATCTTTTTCAGTGATAAAACTAATGTAGTTGCAACGTAAGAGAATAAATTTTGTTATAGCACTAAGAATAACAATTTTTAGCGAATAAGAAATCATTGAAAAGTATTATCTAAAGTTTAGAAACTGTGTATGCTATTTTAAGATTATAAAAATGCATACAGGGTAGTCGCCAAATGTAATCCGTGTTACTATTGACCTGTTAAGTTTAACGTTTCTGCCAATGATCGTTTTGTATTTGATCTTAAAACTGTTAAAGTCTTTATATTTCGGAACTATTTTATTTCCCTTTTTTTCAATTTCGATTTATAAGTGAGTTTTTCAATTCTCAAGCCCAATTCTCAAGAACAAATATCGACATGTTATTGTTTTGGCTATAGGTAGAGACCCAGCCAGGCATCGTCGAGGTTCTACATAACCATAGTTTATACTTTCAAACGTTTGATGAATCCGATGTGGTACCGTCTATTCATACGCAAGTCTACAGGTGTGTCGCAAGGAACCGTATAGGAGAGGTGATTAGCAGGAATGTCCATACTGTTGCAGGTATATCATTTTAGAGTTGCTGTGTTTGTGTCAATCTCCGTTAAATGTTACTTTATGGTCGGTTTCGTGTATAATATTCCGTTATGCTTTTTACGTTCCAATGCCAACATGCGCAAGCTCAGTACTTGAATACCACAGGACCAGTATATATGATACTTATCATGCAAAATGCATGTCGTGCATGTTCAGGTTAAGAGTCGTTTATTATCTTCTACACATGTTTAAAAGAACACAATACTCTGAATGCTTATTTGTCATATGTAAAGATCAGCCGTCGATCACAGACGAGTAAGATCTTTTCACTGAGGGAGACTAATAGGTACAGAAGAGCTTATAAGGCCGCCATGGGGCGGTCGTGGCGCAGTGGTAGCGCATTTCCTTTCGGGTCGGCGGGTCCTTGGTTTGATCAATGACGGTAGTGTGCTTAGACAAGACACAAATACTTCCACATTGCCTCTTTCTCTCTCTTCGATGTTGATCAAGTCTGGTGTGATTCTCGAGAGCGATTCATCTAAGTTGTGAGAATGAGAATAAATATATTAGTATAAATATAAATAGTAAGGCAACGTTTCGGTTTGATTGATTAAAATTGGATGTCGCAAGTCATGTATTGTTTATGTTTTGTTTGCTGAATTTGTTACGTTCTCAAAGACTTTCAACGGCACATCACTCAATGGATTGTAAACTATTTGTAACTGCAGCACCATAGAACTAATTAAGAACAAAAAAAGTTAGATAACATGGTATAATCCGATTGAACGCATTATGTGTTATCAATAAGACTGGAGACTGGGTGCATTTTCGAGATACTGTCTCTTACTTTATCGCTGACAAAGACTAATGATCTTCCGAAGTTTCAGATACTTGCCACTGAAATTAATGAATTCCATCTCTGTTGTGAAATCATGACATGCAAAATTCATAATCGGATATCTTATGAAATGTCAACTTTATCTGTCATCATATTAATGTCTTTTAAATTCACACGTCCCTCGTGGATAGTGTTGACAGTTATCATGGAATCTCTTGGTGATTGTTTAGTATTTTGTTTTTAGCCATTAACAAGTGGGAAAATGTAGCTTTGTTTTGTTTTGAAAGAGCTTGATAACAGACGGTCAACAGTCAAGATTGCGTTGTATCGTATATGAATAATAAATGTTGCTAACGCAATTTGTAAGAGCCAGATAGTGTTGGACATTAAATTAAAATTAAACCTACGAATAGTAATTTTCGCGCGACCAGCTGATATTTTAAAATTATCGAAGGTGTTTGAATTATAAAGCTAGCGTGTAACTTTATGATCAAAACATCCTTACCAAAGGTGTTTGCCTTGAGACAAGGAAATAAAAAGTGTCTCTGTTCAATTTGATGTCCTCACCAAAGAAACTGAAAGAATCAAGTGATCACAAAAGGTGACGAGAAAATCACAACTTTGTATAATGCTAATGTTGTTCATTGAAATGGTCGTGTGAAATCGGTATATCAATGTATATTATTAACATAATAATACATACCCATTCACAATGAATTATAAGAGACTCAACTATGTATCACTACAATAACTAGCATTCATACCAAAACATTAAAACATCTAAGATGTATTTCTAGCTTTATACAGATAAAATTAGTCAATGTACACTAGAGTCCTATAATACCCAATTAAGAGATAATTAGTATTCAATGGACTAAAAAATTCTTCTTTTTTTTAAATTTTATTTCATCATTTATTTTCCTTTGAATCAACCAGACACAGGAGTAAAATATTGATAAAATTCATATGCAATATCACAGTTAAGACTTGCAGTTGGTACAGTTCAGACTACACCTTATTTACACATGTACTTATCATTCCCTCGTATTCTACTAACTATTAAATTGGCTTCATTTTTAATCGATGTAAAACTAAATAGGACCAGCTTAGTTCCAAAACAATTAATCGATACTTTTGCTTTCAATGTCATTTTGCACTGACATTGTAGTAAGTTTGAAATTTGAACTTTAAGATGATAGAATAGTTTTCCTGGAACACAGTGGTATTATATTCGTAATATTCGTATTATGTGCTTAAAACCGTGAAGTGTTTCAAATATACAAATATAAACCTAGCTTTTTTCAAGAAAACCTCACCTCGTTTGATGTACAGAAGTTGCAAACAGTATCAATGAAGCATTTCATTTCAAAACCGTGTCATTATTCACTTTACAAATGAGTTAGTCACACACTTCTAAAGAGCATTCTGGCATTGTACAAGTACAAACAAAATATTTCAATCAAATCAAATCAGAAGTAATGCTATATGGATAGCTCGTTTCTGCGAAATATGATCCCGTAATGTAGTTACACAATTATATTTCGATGAATCAAAGCCATAGGTTCCAACATGCCATCTGCTTTTACTTAATTTAGGCCTTATCAACACAGTGCTACGTTCATGCTTTATTTGATTGAAGCTTTTAAGATCGGAAGTAATAAATAACTTGTACCGTGATCGATAGGCGCACTGTGGAGCCCCCTTGAACGCAAATTTCTAGCTAACTATGTAAATTAGACGATACCATACAAGATAAAATTGGCGAATTGGACTTCATAAATAAAATTAAATTATTTTGATCATCAAACGCGTTGATTAGATTTAACTGATTGATAGGAATAAAAAGGGGGAAAACAGTCAGCAACGACCTTGACCCGAATGTTCTTTAGTAAGCAGCGAGCTTCAAACATTAGAATTGGACTGTTTCAGTGGTTTTTGAACAGATGCTGTTCTTTCACAAATTGACTTTTGGGAATTATGTTTTAAAATCGCAATCGGGAACGATTAAAATAACTTGCTTTAGACTTGAGGTTGATTTGCACTTGGAACAAGTAGCTGCATCGCATAGCAATAACTTATTCATCTAAGCTAACGAACATGCTAATTATGACACAGTGGAAATCACCAAATATATTGAGCATACAGCGACAATATATATGTAATTACCATTTCATCAGCCTAATGGAAGATGCACTGTGATAACGCAATTGACTATAAGCACTATAAGAGAGGTTTTAATGGCCGTCATATTGCACTGATAGCGCTGATGTGTATGTTTATCAGGCCAGTATGCACAATAATGCATCGCATTTTTACCGGTCGGATAATGATTCATACACAGTTGATGTTTTTTCCAGTAGATAAATACATGAATTCATATTATATCACAGCACTTAAAATAGTGATCTGGTGATCTGGTGATCTGGTGAACGATCTTACTGACTGAACAGTGCAATATATTGTGTTTGGTAGTGTAGCAAATACCAATACAAGTAGATATGTTTGCTATATACTATGATGTTCCGTGCACGAGGTAACATACACACACATGTTTTACAGACATCCCAATACGACATAAACCTAAGTATGACAGACCGAAGGAAGACTGCCTATTATTGTTTTTGAATGCAGAAACCTTTCTGCATTGCTTTGGAATGCAAACTAAAAGTTTTTTCGACTGAAGGACACTACAATTGACTACTTATCTGAGAAGTTTAATCCGTTGAACGGCAGAGCAAAAAAAGATACTCCACACAAATATTTCTGTAGATTCTAAGGAATTTTATTCATCTTCTTGCACCAAGACTGGATATGGTTAAAACTCGAACATTATTTCGATGACAAAAGAAAGTATTCAGGTCAACATTAAATTTCTTGGAAATACCGCTCATTATTGCTAAGACGAAACGTTTTATCTGTACATGTAAATGAACAGTGACCTTTTGTTGGACATAGTAGATATTTGGCGTCATTAACGTTTCGTGGAAGGGGATAAATCATGAAAACCTTATTTTAAATGAATGCTCTATTTTACCAAACGGAAATATGCTTTTTCTTCCGTTTCGAGACATTGGAACAAATATATTTTAAAAATATCTCAGCATATATTGAAATGCCATTAAATGTTACAGTATGAAATGAACACAGAAAGAACGCTATGGCAAAAGCAAACTTGCTAATACCGTTGTGACACACTATAAAGCAGGGAATACAAGTTTTCCAAGCCATTTTTCAAACATCAAAGGGTTTGATCTAAATAATATTAAAGGATGGATAATTCTTAAAACAAATAGAATGGCATGATCTGTCATTGAGATATTAGAAAAATGTCCTTTTTGAATAAACTGAATCATTATGATAATTATGAATCTAGAGACGCTTGGATACGAGAACAAGCTTCAACGCAAATACTTACGGGCTTTTCCGACAATATATATTTTCAGTAAAATTGTGTTGTATATAATATGTGACAATTTTACTCGACATTTGCAGGCCATCGCCATGCTTTGGAGATGTACACTGATTATTAACTATTGATTATATTTTACAATTTTCCCTCAATGTTTCAGCGATCAAGTCATAAAAGCAGTTTTATGTGGCCATAATTTTACAAAAGAGCAAATATCAGAATTAATTGAACAAATGAAAAGCAATGGGACAACATAGTATCTGAAATACCGATCGTTAGTGAGAGGAAATGACGTCACCTTCTTCGGGCCACAGAGACAGTTTAAATATTTGTTTATGCTTTCAATGTTATCTCAATGACGTTCATTGTTTAGAAACAAGCAGGTGGTATCAATCGAATAAAAATGTATTATATGTTACATATTGGAGGACGAATTTCACTCTCTATTTAACTGTCAGCTACATACACATTTATGAGAAATTTGTAGAGCAAAAACCTCTCGTGGGATCTTTTCATGAGAATACATCTCTGTATTTCTGTGAGTTCTATCAGAAACTATTTTGAATTATATGTTTACCAAAGCAGTGTTTGTAGGTTATATACTTCTAATATGTGACCTAAATCCTATATTTAGATATTGCAGCTATCCACATTTACTTAAATGTACTTGCTAAAAGGGTTAAAGGCTCGTCTTTTTTATAATATTTAGGAAGTATGTAAACTAATAGAGGTAATCTGTAAACAAATAAATTATTATAACTGACCGGTACTCATCACTTAAAAGGAAGTGAGCCCCCAAATGCAATAAATTGCTTGACCTGTACTCATTACTTTCAAAGGAAATAAGCCTCTAAATGTCATGGACTGGTTGACCCATCATAACGACTTGATCAAGATCCACAACAATGATTAATTCCCTGTACTAAAATGTTATATTGTTTTTTTTTACAATATTCTCTACTAGAAGGATCTGTGTCACCGAGTAATGCATATTTGCAATCAAATTAACTTTATGCTTCTTTATGTACTGAGTTATATCACAACAATTTGCAAAACAACAGTGTTGTTCAACGCATTTTAATTTTATGCATGCTTTTAAAGAAATTCGAAATCACTCTGTGCTACTGGTTCTACGGACCTTGAGTGATTTTTTCCACGGGGCCTTGACAATTCAGTGCCTCATCGGCAGTTTGAGAATCGCATTTAGGTTTTAAGATCCGGAAGTACTACTAGTAGTAGCATATCGAGGGTTGACCGCAAAACTATTGTAAGTCCTTCTTTATTTCATATTAGTTACTGCAGTTTTGCGGTCAACCCTCGATATAGTAAACATCGTTATCAATAACGTGTGTTTTGCAACACTTTTATTGCAATTATTGTCTGCTTAATGGATTAGTAAACATGAAATGTAAAATGCGCAATTGATAAATAATGCATTTATACAACCATGAGCAACATGAGCCAGTGCATAGAAAATAATGTACATTTTAAAGATAGTTAGTAGATCCTGTCCTTTCATGATCTTGAGTCTATTGAAATATTTTAATGTTAATGCCACAAGAGCATTATAGAATTTTCTACCATAAAAACTTTCAACTAAAAAGTGTACATTCCAGCAGCTGAGTTAGATAAATCAATGGAATATTAGTACATTTTATGAATATTATTTATAAAAGTATTACTGGTTTGACTCTGACTTGTTCCACATGCATAAAGTCTGTAGCAAATACCTTATCTTTAGATGGCAATTAAATTATTAGAAAGATTTGCTCTGGAATCAGCTCAATCAAAATGTTTTCTGTTTTATGAATGATTTTCGTGTAACGAAATGAACCGAATTACCTTAGTTCAATGATTCCATTGTACCGTATTTGGCTATAGCAACATGGATTCCCTACCAACGGATAAGCCCTATGCTAAGTATATCCTCAGTGGCTTGACATGCGATTGACGACGTGCTCAAAATTCCTCAGTGTGTAATGACACGTGATTATCTTACATGATAATGTTCTCCGGTCAGTCTCTCAATTATATGGATTTTCATAGAACTATTAATTTTACTCCTGTAAACTTTGTTGTGTCTTCTAATTTCTACTCAAGTTAACAGTTTGTCAAAGCTTTCTTGCAAACATTTCATCTGGTTTCCTCAACATTAATGCCAAGAATATTTGCAGACTTGCAGCTGTGACATAATCTGTGACATAAGCTGTGACATAATCTGCATGCTGTATACACACAAGACTTTATTAGATGCAATTTTGGTCATTATTTAGGACTTAACTTTACAGTCTCTAATGAATTATTATTTCCAGTCGACCTAGCGTTACAACACTGGGCGAATTTCGCATTTATTCTGCGTTTAGAAACTTTAAAAAACGTATTTTTTCTTCTGAATTTTCTAATATTTATATTTCTAAAAAAGGATAAACATTCTGAACCTTTTGGGATTCATAAGACACACATTGTGAACAGCATATTGATCTCCTAGGCGATGATTCAGGACGATAAGGAAACAACGCGGTTCTATTTTACGTAATTGCAACTTCTTTTAAATGAATTAATTTAACACACACGTGTTTAATGTGTCATTTATTGTCAACGGGTTCTCGCTGGGGATAAAATCGCAATTTGAATTTTTTCCGCTTTCAAAATTTGATTGGTTTCAGATCACGCTAGAGACACTTCGAGTTGAAATCAGGAACATAAACGTTATATGTGAGTGCTATATTATGGCAGCGTCCATGAAAGGTTCAGGCAGAAGTTAAATTAAAGACCGTCAAAGCATACGGTTTTATCTAAATCGAGCTCTGCGAAAGCGTTACAGTTTTTATCTCATCGAGCTCTATAATTCGTTACTTTTTAGCACAGCCAATATCTGCTGAAGCTAAAGTGTCACTGTAGTTCAACCCAGCTTTCCTAAGTTGAAAGAGTTTTAGCTCATTCGAGTCTTGCTCATTCAGAATTGCTTTACCTTAATAGATCTCTGCTCAGATCTCTACCATTCAGCTAATATGAGATCGTTTCTATATTCCCCAATGCTCGTTTGCTTTGCCTCTTTTTATAATAGCAGTTTATATCGAACCAGGGAAATGAATCTGTACAAACCCTATCTAAAGTATTTTGGTATTGACAGTTATATAGCCCTTATGTTGTTCCACACTAAGAGTATAAATTTCCGGGGAAAACAGACTTACAGAGTTTATGTCAACACACTTGTTTTAATCTAGGTTATTGGGCCATTTTGAAGACATTTAAACAGACCATGGAATCTTTAGAAAATTCTAAGTAAAGTTTTACCTGATTTGTTTTCATGGGAAAATGTCAATGCCAATCCGACACGAAAACAATTTTTGTAATAAAATATACTCTAATGAGTAATGCTGTAATCACACATGCCCCGGGTTAGTTGAGAAATACTTCTTATTAAATATAGACCTTAACCTCTTTTAATCCATCGAAGAAAGTTATATTTCTTGCCAATTAAATGATAGTAGCAAAATATTGTAGTTTTCAAACGTTTGGTCTTCTGTATTTCGTTCGTGTCATTTGTATGTTTGTAAATGTCGTAATTGTTCTTTTATAGTTTTTTGTTGTCGTATTTTTATTTACGATTTTGAATTGTGTGTACAAAACTCAGTTTATTAGTGTCAAAGTTACAATGACAATAACGAGATCTAGATCAAGAGGAGTGACCTTTACAATGAGAATGTCTGACTCACCATAGAAATAAGGACACACAGAATGACAATGGGGATAATATTTACATTATCAATAACAAAACATCGTATAAGAGTTACAAACATACAATAACAATAACAAATATTATGATATGAATGACGATACTTTTTGCCAAAATTGAAAGCATCGTATAATAGGAAGCTCTGCAGATAAAAATAGGCTTTCGGTCATCAACTCTACAGGCAGGTTGTTGGAACACCTGTAGAAGCTATGGATTCGCTTATAATTGCAGGTTTAATTTTCTACTGAATTGAAAAAAACCTTTATGCTAAGACTTTTGAATGAATCACACGACGCTGTATCTGTAATCAGATAGTTTGATGATATTTTCAACATAAAGAAGTATTTCTCGGATGTTGCTAAGTACATGTACTGTTTGGAGCTCAAACTCAACACGGCTTACACATTAGGTAAAGGAACTATACGACTAGACCTGAATTCAACTGAAAACTATCTACTATAATCTATGACAAAGCAGTTGATTTTTAAGTTTGATATTGTCTATATGATAATTTAACACGTGCTTCAACATACGAAGTCTGACTTTAGTGTTTTCTTCTTCTGATTAAGGCTAATTTAAACTATTTAAACTATTTCAAGTTTTTGCAGCAGGGTAACCATAATTCTCGACGACTGCTTACCAGATTTTACCATCATATTTCCTGCAAAAAATAATACAGATATAGTAGTAATTTACGATGTTATAGGTACACCACGTCGTAATTTATATGGCACTATTACTTACAAACTCACAAACTTAAAAAATCCACACACATTCATTTTGATTGACGATTACGTAGCTCAATAAAAGAAAGGGTATAATACAAATATACATGTTTGTTGCTTAAACCTTTTACAATCAGTCACTGCACTCTTCTCTGTGATGACATGATGGCAGCGTATCATAAACGTACACTACTGGGCGGAAAGGGTCAATTTGTCCTTTGCTTTGTTCAGTCTTACCCTTTAGATATGATTTGTATTGCTCTGATTTCAAAAGAGTTGTCTAATACCTTGTCATTTTTATGCAGCTTTCGTTGAGAAGGCGTATAAATACCAGGATACATTGTACCAGGTTCGGTGTATTTTAAACGGTACGTGACTGTTCTTCACCTTTGGTGTATAACTCTGGTTCTTCTTTAGACCTGGTTGTCCGCTGCGTCTGTGCTTATGTCTTGAGATTTCTTTTCTGGAAATAATTGTACCTGGCAAATGTCTAATATGAAGTTATCTTTAGAATTTCTTTTTTTCCTTCCGATGATTTTGCAATCTCAAACTGTGGAATTTACAAAAATTAAGCGATCTTTACTATTTAAAATATTCAAAATTCATTTTAAAAAAGTGTTGTCTTTTGCAAAGCGCATTTAATTGCCTGACTCCAGCCAACTGGTGTCCAAAATATACTTGTCTGTACCGACAAAACATCTTAACGAATTTATGATGGTTATTTTGATGGAGTTATACATGATTAGAAATACTTATGCCTAAAAATAATTGACTAAGATATAAATAAAAAGGAGGCTGTATACATACAGCTCATGCATATCTTTACGAGTTGAGCGAACAAAATCTGGTTGTTTCTTTTATTTTGGTTTTCAAGACAATGAACCTGGGAAATTACGTAATCGTAACAAAATGCAATCAGCAAGAGGGTGCTGTTCTAAATTGAATTCCGAAGAAATCCATTTTGAGAAGGGTTTCAAAGCACTTGACATATTATACCTCAGGGATCGAGCGTCTTGGTGATGTGCATGATTGTGTCGCCAAAATAAACTGCTAATGCACATGCTGTAAGAGTTACTTTACAGGGAAAATTCACCATTCTGTTTCAAACAGATAAACGTTTTGTTTCTTTTCTTGAAAGTAATAGAGTACATTTGATACTCCAATTTTCAAATATTTAGAAAGAAAATTCTGTGATTTCTAATCAGTATTTTATTTATTTTTTCCCACAATTTTAAGATGAAGTTCCCATTTAAAGATTTCTTAGCGTATATTTCATTAATTTAAGCCGACTTGAAATGTAGAGAAAGTGATATATTTCGGAAACCATCTACCGATATTTCTTTTTATGATATAATGTCCTATTATTGCTGTCCGTAAAGTTTTGGTTCCTATTTTGGAAAAGGTAACGGTATGCTTTTATTGTACATGCGAGATAGTGATATGGTATTTTATTATTATTTCTACATGAAATTATCACAGGTACTGTTGTTAATTTTTAAATGCTATTCGATAAAGTAATCAAATTTGCTTTTGCTTTTTCAAATTTATTTTGAAAGCAACAGTGTGCATCATTTTCATCAAGGTGATGCCATGTGATGTTGATCCTTCGGTCTCTTTGTAGGTAAAGTTTGGATGCAAGATTTCCCCCTCTTTGTTAGACTGTATGCTGACCATAGTAACCATAGTAACCATATATTAGAAACATTGACATTCTGTGAATGAGAATATATTAACATAAAATTATTTTTTATCGGTACATCTCAATCAGTCTGATGTTGAAAATAAATTAATATCGAAGAAAATCCGAAACCGACGAAAGGTGGATTGCCAGAAAGCGATGAAAATAAAGCAAGCAATCAAGAGTAACTGTTTATTTTACTGGCCGTAAACCGACATTATCCGTGGAATACCAGAAATATATAGAGAGCAATATACGTTAAAGTATTGGTCAGTGACAATGTTCCTGTTGTTATAAAACACGCATATACGCAGAATCATGCGTAATTATAATGTTTTGAAATATCAATTTCATTTAGGATTTTATATAGAAAATCACGAGGGTGTTCCGATGTTTAACTTTTTCTGCTCTTTGATTTGATTTGACCCGTTTACCATCATCATCAACTCTATACTGTCCTTGCTGGCCGTTCTAAGTCATGATTTTCTGGAATGGCATCATATTGCCAGGTTCCTTCGGAACAGACTTTAGCCATGAACATTATTGAGACTGATTGGGTGTAACGTTGATGGTTGAAGCCTCATTTGCAAATTTGCAGATTGAAACGACCATCGCGCTATTTGGACCACAATATGACTAAATCTTAGATCATAATAACTGAAATTCGGTACAGTAGATATACAATGCTCCAGTATTATGAAATAAACTAAAACTTCATTTATGTCGTCCATAACAAATAGTGTTCTTCTTCTTGCAGTAGTTAATATGCCTTTAAATATCACCAAATGTATACTTACCGGACATCAATATCAACCCGCATTTTAATAGTAAACTTAGTTAGAACTCGCTCATTTCTTGTTCGGATATTGAATAAAAACGTTATCTAAAATTCTCAAAATGTAAATTCGTTAGTCTTAAAGTCGATCTCCTCTTACTCAGTAAATCGGTAATAAGAGACATGTTATAAGATTTTTCAAAGACGATCTACATTATATTCAGCAGTTTCCTGGAAGCAATTTAAAAGGACAGTGTTAAACGAGGCGAAGGGTATTCACCTCTTTACCTTATGTTTATAACTTGCATCTAATGGTCTTGGAAAAAAGAAGAAAAAACAAATTTCTTTGTTCCCTTTAAGCTGTGTAATGACGCAAAAATCAGACCTGACATTCTAATAAAGACTAATGCAAGTTTGAGGACTTCCTCTACGATATTGTTCTAAATTGCTAGCGCTGAGCTGAAAACATGCTCTGCATTTTAAACATTGTTACATTTTTTTCAAAGCCAATGCCAATATTTTTCGGGATTTATCGTCCCGTTGAGGGCCATTGAATTAATTTTCTGAGGAATTAATAGAAACCAACGTTTAATGACCGAATATATGACCATGTTGATCGATAGATCAAACATTCATTAGTTAATAAACAATGTTAATTTGGTTTGTTCAAACGTTAAGAGGTCGGTAAACAATATTTGTTTCTAATGTTTGGATAGAGACAGTAAATCAGTAACTCCACATTGTGGCGTTGAAAGTTATACCATTTCCAACAATGTTTCTATTAGTCACCAGCAATAACCATTTAGCCACGTGATAGGATGGTAGAACACGGGGACCATAATTGTAAAAGATTGGTCAAAGATATGTCATACTCGAGGTAACGTTGTGATTTATTAATGCATTCAGATATAACCATTTCTACAGATTTGAAATATAGATTTCTTTAAAAAACAACAACAAAGTTTAGATGTTATCAGTATTTAAATGCCGTTAAATGCATTTCAAATACTTAATTTATGGCAAACCATTCTCCGTTGGTGATCGATGTGCTTAGGCTAGTGCCAGTAAACCAGGCCAGCAAACAAAGGATTGCACTCAGTAGCACTGGTCCTTGTTACCGAAAACTTGTCATTTAAAAAAAAATATGTGTCTTTAATCCCTCTCTTGCGCTTGCTGAACGGTATACCCTGTACCGAATTCTACTGCAGGGTAGCTATAGACTGCTTGTAGAGATACTCATTCAGAGTTTTTGTTTACAGTTACTTCTAAGATCTGAACGTGTACAACTGAAAACTCAGAAATTTAAAAATATCTAAATAAGTAAACGGCGGACGATATGAACATAACACGGATCGAACTATATGTAGACACTTTAGTAAAACAGTTGCAATTCTTTTTTTCTGGTACAAGAATTCTTTACAAGTGTCAGGTAAATAAACATATGCTTTTCTTTTTACAATAAAACATTAAATTTTCCATTGAAAGTTTCAGTAAAGTGTCTAAATGCAGTTATGTCTGTGTAATGTTCATATCGTCTGCTGTTTACTTATTTAGATTAAAACTCCTGAGTTTTCAGTTGTACACGTTCAGATTTTAGAAATAGATGTTACTGTAAAGAAAAACTCCCAATGAGCACCTCTAAATGCAGTCAAACCCGCAGTAGTATGATGCCGCCGGTAAATAACCATTCACTCACAAATAAAAGGTAAATAAATCAGATATTTTAAAAGCAACACTTACAAAACTACCAGGTGGGGGCATGATTGGTTTTCTGGTGGCAACTGAATTATTGATATAAATTTATATATATCTAGGCTTTACTAGCATACATCAACGTTCAATTTCAAAAAAGTTTCAAGATTACGTTGTGTTTGATTCAAATGTATTCTTGTCAGATTGCACTTAACCAAACTTACTATTTACTAATTAAAAATGTAGGGAATTTGAAAAATATTAAATACTCACGTTTTACTAAAAGACATGTTTTTTTATAACACATGCGTGACTTTGGGCATACATAAATATGGACATCAATAGCACTTAAAAGAGGAGATAATATGCAACGTTTCACTTGATCAAAGGGATTGAAATCAGTCCTAGTCAGATAAAAGGCAGAAAATTATGATTGTGCAGTTAAAGTTTCAGGAATATGACTCGGGTTATTATTTTGCAATTAACACTGATCGATTAGGCACTGATCTTTACATGTTTTCTGCACAGCAGTTATTTGCTGACCACTTTGACAATAACGAGGCCTATCAACTAGGACATTAAACAATATGTTTATTGACTTACGGATTTGCAGGGAGTGACTCTGTCATCGTATTGTTAAATAAATATTTCTACTTTGCTTAACAGCACCTGCTTTAAACGTTTCTTGTCCTATTTTTATTCATTCCTGCCTTGCAGGCAAAGACTTTTATTACACACATGCTAAAACAATATAAATTATCGAATATCTGAAATTCAATAAAGTTCTTGTCAAAATATTGATTTAGTTTTATTGATCAGAACCGTTGTAAACCTACTCTATAAAGTGATGTTGGATTCCACATTAATATAGGCATTTTATGACCGAACAACATTGTATATGCTCAATTGAAGAACAAATATTAAACCACTATACAACATGTAAGATATACTTTTTATTATAACAACAGTCTATGAGGCATTCATGTCTTATTTCATAGTAAACAGTTTTTGCTCTTTCTCGTAACTGCTCATTGGCCAAAGACATTGTTTTCAAGTTTGCTAATTAATATTGTTGTTGTTGGTCTTTCTCATTGTTACCATATTTTTAAAGAGTTTCTAAAGGTCTGAATATTTTTGATTTCAATCATACCGCAACATACATTTGGATTGCCTTGATTGCAGTTTTCAATGTTAACTTAACTTAATTATAATAGATGTGCGTACATATATATTACATGCTATTATTTAAAAAACCCTTGCGATGAAGAAGAAACTGTACGTAGCTTTCCTTGACTGGGAAAGATGTTCGATAGAATTGACAGGGTCAGTTTGTGGCACAAATTATCAAATACAAAAGTAAGCAGTAAATTCGTTACAGCTCTAAAATCAATGTATTATAGTGTTCAGTCTTTTGTACGTTAGAAAAATGAAAAATCGGATTTTATTAACTCTAATATTGGAGTGAAGCAAGGTGATCCGGCTAGTAGTATCCTCTGTCTGTCTCTTTTTCTTAAATGATATTATGAATAACATCAACACACATATAAATGGCATCTTAGATATTGATAATTTAAAAGTATTTCTATTATTATTCGCAGATGACGCTGTTTTATTTGCACATGATCCGTTATCATTACAGTCTATGTTAAATGATCTCGAAACTTATGGTAACATCTGGGGTTTGCGTCTCAATACTGGTAAAACAAAAATAATGATATTTGAAAATGGCCGGCATACTATTCGT
>JAUMHA010211046.1:0-15930 GCA_032359765.1 Saxidomus gigantea | reverse complement strand
TGTGATTTATTTAGAATTTCTACATACCAACTTTCATTTTTTATTAAAAATAACTTATTTCTGTGTTTTTTAAAGTATATTTCAATTTTCGCATTCCTTAGTATTGGACCTTTAAAAGGATGCATAAACCTATTTAATTGAAAATAATGTCATACTGCTAAATGAAGAACATAGAATTTCTTAATTTGAATTTTCAAGTTGATGCCAAAATTTGTAAAGTAAGATATAAGTGCATTTTGCTATTCCCCAAAATGATACTGCATAATGAATAATGTAAACTACAGACTTAATTTTTTAATAACTATGAGTTTTTAAAACGTTCATAATGCAACAATTCGTGAAGCCTTTCCATCCACATAATTTGTCAAAGGTAGCGTATAGGACTTTTGCACTGTTTTTACCTAGATATTTATAGACTTGTTACACTGGCTACAAAATGTAGAAGACATGATCACCATTAGCTCAGCTGTCAGCTGAACACAAAGTGTTCAACTCTGCATGTGTAAGTAGTAAAAAGGTCACTTATACAGTATGAAAGATGTAATTCGAACTAAAAAGATTAAATTAGAAATCAGACTTGCGATGCATATCTGTCTGAGAGAAAGTTAACCAAATTGAAATATTGCACCCAAAGTTCCATAATGAATACAATGAGTTGAACTAAGTTGCAGTTCATGTAATGCAATTATTAATTACTTGCTGTGTAGAATGTAGTAATGATATCTCGATTGTTGTGTCAATATAGAAAATATATATCAATTTGTTTAATGAAATGAAGCTGATTTGATTAGTGGTTATTACTGAAATAATAACTGAGTGAGGTCATGAGTTCAATTTCTAATACCAACCTGTTTGGGGTTTCTTGTGAGGAAGTTGGCAGTTTTTTCAGGAAGGACGGGTGTTTTATACGTGTGTTTTCCAAAACGATGATAAGTTAAATTACCCGCCTGTAAATAAATGAAGTACAGCAACTGTAGAAACAGGAATTAAACTTCGAGAAATAGATAAAAGAAATAGATGCATGCATTCAATGAAGCACCAAGTCATTATCAAGAATGAATGCATTAAATACATGTGTTAATATACATGTATAAGAAATGTAAGTATAGATGAAATCATTATAAAGGTCTTGCGGGAGGTTTTATGCAACGGTGTGTAGCTGTAATATTTCTCATTTGTTATTCTATAAATCTTCTTTGTTAATACAAATTTTCAGGGTTTATCCAGGCCAATTGTGTATACTATGTACACAATTAAACATTACATTAATACATAGAATAAAAGGAATTAACCTTTCGTGACCTTTTCAGTTCGTCCTGTGATTGGAGAGTTATGAAATGTTAGTGTTGTTGAGGTTTCACTATTGACAGTGTAACTGTTTTGTAAAACCAGAAACTACATTTGAATTGAGAAGAAATGGTCAAGTATGGAAATGGATTCAGTCTTTTACGATAGATTCAACATCCAGGACTGATGCAATGTTCTATGTTCTGCCAATGTAATGCAGCAAACGGGAGAACACTTAGTTTCTCAATCTGAGGCAAAATAAGCTTTCTTAAATATTTGGTGAAAGTGTTCAATATTCTTTTCAGATCCTTCTGTAATTAGAGAATTAACAAATAAAAGTGTTGTCGAGGGTTCACCGTCAACAGTGTCATGTCCTGTAACAGTTGGCAATCCACCAGAAACTACTTTTGAGTGGAGAAGGAATGGTCAAGCATGGAAGAGAACTCAGTCGTTTACTATAGACAGAACATCAAGGACTGATGCCATGTTCTACACGTGTACAGCTGCCAATGTAATGCAACAAACAGGAGAACAGCCAGTTTCTCAACCTGATACACAATTAATTTACCTAAATGTTTGGTGTAAGTAGTAATTGTTTAATGCGTGTATATTACATATTTGAGTGTGAAGTACATACTGTAGATGAAGGTAAAATATATAGTTAGAAGAATCACTTATATAAAATTTCTATCAAATTCTTTCAAATGATTGATAATAACAACTTCATTTTCAAGCAATATCTTTGAATTCTTTCTTTAGTAAGCAAAACTTAGCTATTTTGTTTTTATGTTAATCGAATTTGCAGGCAAATATTTTAAATATTCAAAGGCCAATGGTATTATCTATTTTTTTTCTGTGATTATGATCGAATACTCAAAGCGGGTCGACCACCGGTACTTCAATAAAATGTGTCTTGACGCCTACTCATTATGAACATTCAGACCAGAATACATAGTTTTGGTGTACAACGAAACTGTTTAGGAAGAGGAAATAGTTTAACGATCACTTCTGCGTTCATTAAATGCACAGTTGGTGTGATGTAACCAAACGTGCTACACCCTGATGTATGTAAAAGAAAACATTGAAATAGTACCATTGTGTATGGCTCCACTGTTACTGTAAATAAAATACTTGTATATTCAAACTGTCCGAATCTTACGAAACCATGTGTAGAATGTCACCAAAATTACTTTGAAGCATCCTTGTAAATATCTCTATCAGAATGTAGAAAATAGTCTGTGTTCACTGTGCAATGGGGTCACGTATATTACAACTGTGTTAATTTAGAAAAGAAGTTAATTGTGTTCTCTCATTAATCATGATATGTCTTCTTCACAGTGTTACAGTTCTATTGTACCATTGTAAGATAAAACAGTACTATACAATACTAAAGTATACTTCACTTCTATAAATTTTTATAGAACTATGTATTGTGCGCTACAGCATTATAAAGAATTATAGTAATTTAACAATACAATGCAATTCAATAGAGTACAACACAACACTACGGTACATAAAATAATTTGATGACGTCAATCGCATATGCTTACAACATCATCTGGTACTTTAAATTGTTTTATCGAAGAATGCTGAGTCTGTCTGTCTGTCTAGGTACCATACGTTTTAAAATTCACTTTGACAGTTCACAAATTCACTCACAAGGTGTTTGTCACCCTTGTATAAGCAGTTTTAAAACAAAGCAAAGTGGCTAGACGCTTGTGCATAAATGTATTTAGATTGCTATTGTTTATTTAATTATAAATATATTTCTGTTCTTTACAGATAGTACCATTGTCAACGAATTCTTTATTGTTGGGCATAAGGGGGAAACAAGTGTTACCATCAATGAGACTAAAGCAGTTCCATTCCAATGTAAGGCAGACAGTAATCCAGGATCATCACTTTCTGTTATCTATCATGAACATTTTCAGCATTCACAGACAAACACTAAGTCAGTAACGTATAGTATTCCATCTGCTAGATGTACTGATAGTGGAGTTTACAGTTGTGTAGGAGCTAACCAGTATAATGTGAAAAATTCAACTAGAATTCTCAATCTATTCATTAATTGTAAGTATTTATTGCAAATTAAACCACTCCTTATTTGATTTGAAATCATTGCAACGAATCTTGGTAAAACCTTGTTCAAGATTTGCTTGTCACCACATGTCTTTAAGAGCGCCGGTCGATAAATTATATAGTTGTGTGCTCTTGAAAATAATCTCCCTAAATGCACTTCCACATCATTTGTAATGCAAAGGACTTTCCTGTTAAACAAACTGCATGTAGAAGATCATTTTTCCAAATCGCTTAAAATGAGCTTAATGATCGTTGAAAAGAAATAAATAGATTATAGAATAAATGGAAATAGAATCCTGATACCAGTGGTAGAATTTTGTGCTCAAATTCTAAACAAGATCCAACTGATGATGTAAAAAGCAACGAAGCAAATGAAATACAGTTCTGTAAGATGTAACATGAATATCCGTGTGTCTTTTTTTATTATTTTGAAATGGTTTTCATCAACCGCTTAAATATTTACCAAGGTAAAGACAATATGAACGTCCAGGAAATGATATCAAAAGAAGTCGATACCGCAAAAAATATTTCAAAAGGCTGTTGAGTAATGCCCATGTAATGCCTATATACGTATTTATGAAGATGCTATGTAGCTTTACTTAAATCTAATTTCTAACGGTTTGACATTTCAAATAATAATATTTTTTTGTCTTCTAAGCGTAGACTTAACTTTGTTAAAATTGCCCCGAGCATTGAATTTACGTATCAAGAAAAAATGTCCCGGTGTGGAAAAAGTCACTACCGTAGTGGTTTTGGTTAATTCGCTACTGATTCATTTCGTTGTTGAGTAATGTGCTAATTAATTTATTATTATTTACAATATCAATTTAATTTTTTATTCATGTGTTACTTGAAATCAGTTTTTGATATAAATTTTGTCTACGCAATTAAAACGGCTCCATCCATCGGATACTGCAAATACAAAAAAAAAACCACAAAAAAACAGCGTTACAGAGCCATGGACACACTGAAAAGCAAGAGCATCCGCTGAAAATCGAGATATTTTGACGTTAAGTCTGTGTGCATGGTAAGCTTGCGTGCCGCCCATTTATTGAGAAACGTCTAGTTTACGCACGCTGTGAAAATATAGCGACATTTCATAATAAATCTAAGTTTCAGCAAAAAAAAAACAACAACAAAAACTAACGTGTACATGATATACTTTAGTGACAGCCAGTCAAGGCATTGTATAGATATGCGCTATTTGCACTTTTCTTACATTTGACACTGTGGCGCTACCGTCTTCCATGATTTAAGGAATTAGACGTTTATATTCGATACAGCCACATTATCACCCGACACTTCCACGTGTGCTCTTCACGGATAATAATCAATATGATAATTGTGTTTCTATTTTCGTTTAACAAAAAAAATTGTAGGAATGTGAATCTTTTTATGATAGCTGCTACTTATCATTTCCTTCGAATGTCTATAGCGAGCTGGTGCGGGGATTTCGACACGCCCTTTATGTTTCGTCACGTATAAGAAACTAACCGGGTTGCAAAACGTATGCACTTTTAAGCAAAATTAAGTGAATACTTTCTTTCGTAAATTTGCTTTGGAGTCTGTTTGTTTTGTTGCTGCATTGTTAAATATAATTGCAGGTTCGCCTCGCCCTTCACCTTTTGTCACATTGAAGGAAAATGTAACGAGTGAACAACATAAACCAGCTGTTCTGACTTTTACCGCACTGGCTTATCCTGAACCGAAAGCTGTTGATTTCAAATGGTATAGATTGTATAACAGTGAATGGTTGTCAATATCACACAGTGAACAGTTTATGATAGATACATCAAATCTACAGACAAATCTGACAATAACTGATGTAAATCGTACTTACTTTGGCATGTACAGACTAGACGTTAAAAATGTTATTGGAAGCTGGGAGCAGATATTTTACCTCGACCCAGAAGGTAAATGTACAAATTCTGATTTTAAATTGGTTTGTAACCTCAACGTTTCTAGGAATTGAGAAACATTTCATCTTGATTAATGTTGTATTATACACAAGACGGAATTCAGTAAGATGTATAGATCTTTCACGGGGGCGGATTATAGATGGTTAATCGATCATATAAGTTTGATATACATGTAGTTTAACCATATTAATTTGCATCAAACATGTACGTTAAAAGAAAGACACATATTCACAACGAAACAAAACGCAAATGGGTCGGGTCACAAGTTCTGTCAACGTAACAAACGGCCCTTCTCAACAGGACAAGTATATACAAATTTATTTGTCGGTAAAATATGGAAATGAATCATGTCATACTTGAATAGTTCATGATTACACGTGTAATAAATACCTAGTATTGTTTTAGCACTACGAGATCCTATGGATGACTGTTCCCCTTTTTGACCCCCTAAATATTTCCGAAGACATTATGCACTACAGGATAATGTATAACATAAATCATTTTAGAAACGTTTGGAAAGTTTGATAAATTTATCAATAGCTTAAAACAGTTGTGTTTCTTCGTAATTGGACGTGTCATCACAAAATAGTAACACGTTAACATTTAACGGATGAAACTATCTTATTTCATTAAGTAAATTAACTCTTTTGATCAGTATAGTAGGAACAACAGAAGAAATAGCGGTCTGCATTTTCTTCGTAATCAGCGCAATTACAATAGGGATTATCTCTTAAATAATTCTTAAACATATCGTTATTTAAGTTACTACATTTATACCTTAAGCGAGTGTGCAACACGGATATACACCTTTCCCCAACAAAGAATGTTCATTATGGTATTTTGGTACTTAACGTGCCTTAAACATTTCTATCAATTTAGACTTAATGGCGTTGAATTTCTGATGTCGTTGTTGAGCGAGTTCCAATATCAATTGACGAAAGTAAAAATGAGACATCGTATAGGTATAGTTGTGTACGTCTTGCTATCGTCACATAGTTATTGCTATTTCTCTAGGGATAACCTGTAGTTTCTACAATCGTTCGCGGAAATATTAGCTATATTTGTATTCAGGTAAGAACCTATTTTAAGCTTAAAATACTGTAAATATTTTTTTCAATTGTTTGTCTGTAAGAAAGTGATGCCCAACCTAAAGTTTTTGCAAATGAAACTGATTGTGTTTAGCCAGTAATTATACATGCTGCTTCGTACTGCAGTGATTCAAGAACTGTTTTTCGTTCGATTTAGGTCCGTCCAAAACGATTGACGCATATTCTAGTAATGCTCGCACGAATATATATTTAAATCTTGCTGAGAGTGGTTCTTTCATTCCAATTTTAGAGCTTGCATATGACTTAGTACTTCTGATGTCGGTAATGTGATGCTATTAATATGATCAGGTCATTTAAGATCAGCTGAACAAGTGACACCTAAATGTTTAGGAAAATCAACTAAACTTAACTGTGTAGAGTTGGAAAAAAGTTACAGCTTGTTTTTCGGCTAACACTTCTGCTAGTTCATGTAACTTCTTGGGACCGATCCACTTTTTAAATCTTTAAACGATTTAAAAAAAGAAAAAGCGATTTATTGTAACTCTCAGGTAGAAAGACAAAGACAGTTTTTCCCCTGTTCAGTTTGTGCAGAAGTATAAGTTTCTGCTTACCCAGTTAAACATTGTAATACTAATTTAGTATATCAACAAACATCTTGGCATTTGAGAATTTTTCTGTATAATATATGTGAGCGTTAGTCAATCGTTGGTTCCAGGATCAAAAGTTAGTTATGGAAATTGACTGAAAGATGATTGTAGGCTGGAAATCAAACAGTCTACAGTCCAAAACAGAATAAAGGGTCCCAGTTTATAAGCCAACGTCTATGATAAGTAAAATAAAACTATTTTTTAAGAATATGTATATGCACGTAAATCAATAAACATGAGCTAGGAATAGCTATTGACCGACTAGATAAACAGATTACATTAAAAGATGCAGACTTGTTCTGAAAAGGGAAGTTAAATAGTCCTGTAAATAATATTTTGTCAATAACCATTAGCTATGTTTCAAAAAAAAATTAGTGGAAATAATTCCAATAAGCTATTAGCTTTCAATTCGATCCAATTATCATGATAAGTGTATGATAATTCTCTGTGATGTTTCTTGTACGTGTAAATATGTTTAAAATAATATTTTGTCAACAAATCTTTTAATGAAGTATCAATGTTCTATTTCTTTGATAATCATTGAAATTGTGTAATCCACTTGTTGGAAAGAGCTAAAATTTAGTTATGTTACTGTGCCTAGGACTCTGGAAAATCAGGCGTCTACATTTAGCTAGTGAAGCTCGATGTGGTTTAGGTTGAGGTGTGTATGGATCCGCCGAAAGCGGGTCCGGGTATTCTTTTGTCGGCAACTGCTTATTGGCAAGGTGCTGTAAAATATTAATGTGTGCATTAAATACAGGGTACCTACTGTCACTATGACACACCCCAAAGCTTCACTTTTTCACCTTCATCATACAATCTTCAACAATCACGTTTTGATCAAGCTTTCGATAAAAACTATTCTGTTTACAATTTGTATAACTTGTCTAACAAGATGGCGGCGATAACAACAAGCAGGTGTGTGAGAATGTTGCTGCAAGATTAGCTAGCGCCAGCTGTCAATCAATAATATCTGAAAGATCAATTTGAATTGAAAACGAAAGTAGAAAGAATAAAAAAGCTGGCTGTCCAGGCAAATAGTGGTCAAAGTCAATTGTCACTGACATTTACAGTTAGATCTACAGGTGTACATGTATAAAAGATTTCTCTGTCAACCGTTTACGACAGAAATTTCAGTAGTTTTCGACTTAAAGACATATGAAAGTTTATGTTTTGATTATAAAATGTATTCATTGTATATTGTTACGAGCCTTGGATCACTATAACAATTTGCATTTGTCATTTCTATTTTAATATTTTCAGATGTACCAGAAATGCCAACAAATTTTAGACATGTAGCCAAAGTTGTCACAGAGTCATCAGTTACTGTACAATGGACACCAGGGTTTGATAATGGACCAGATCAAACATTTATTTTAAGATACAAGAAAGTATCTGATGATGGGTGGAGGACTGCATCTATACCAGATAAAGGAGAATCGACGATGAATTATACCATCTCTGGATTACAAAGTGGGACTGAATACCATTTTGTAGTGTATGCGAATAATCGTCTTGGTAACTCAACTGAAACTGAAGTTCTAAAAATAAAAACAAAAGGTACAGTTAGATATGTAATTCAATAATTACTTCAGCCGTTTTTCAGATTTTAAATATTCTGTATATTTCTTTGCAGTATTTAATGATTTTAAGTTGTCTTATTTGTGCCTCTTTAAACATGTAAATGTATCAGCCACGTTATGTGACTACTAAGGTAAGTCAGAATTACCGCTAAATTTGGTACTCTTTAAATTTTATTTTCAACTATAATAAATATTCACCGTAAATTTATGAAGTTTAAATACATTGTTTTCATATCACAAAGTTAAATTTGAAATCATCATCAAAATAATAATGATAATAATAATGATAATAATAATGATAATAATAATTTGTCTTTTATTCCTCAAAGATTGAAGTGTCATACACAGTGTTTTATGATAATATGGACACAATACGAGGGCCGTTCAATAAGTATTGCAACTTTGCCTGTAAAATACAAAATAACACAAGCATAGGGGATCTTTTTTATTTCATACCTTCGAAATATTCACCCTTTACCTTTAATGCAAAGTTTTAACCTTTTGGTCCAATTCTGAAAAACACCTTCATAGTCTTTTTGGGGTATAGTCCAGAGATACTGGAAAATGGCTGAACCTATAGCATTTTTGTTGTGATATCTGCGACCCTCGAGGAAGTTTTTGAGTTTCAGAAATAAAACTAAGTCACAAGGGGCAAGATCGGGCGAGTAGGGAGGGTGTCGTAGAACAGACATGCCTTTGTGTTTCAAAAACTGTGTCACTATAGAGGACTTGTGAGCCGGAGCATTGTCATGCAGTAAGGTCATACCTGATAAACCAAGCACTGGGCGTCTCTTTTTCAACTTTTTCTCAAGCTTTTTAAGTACGATGTCACAAGACACTTTGCTTGTAAATGTCCTACCACGCGGAACCGCCACTTGAACAGTTTCTCCACGACTATTGAAGAAAGCGGCGTACATGACCTTCTTTACACTTATAATTATTTTAGCTACGGAAAGTCTCCTTGCATGTTTGGTGGCCCATATTTTGTTACTGCACTTTCTGGTTGGCTGGAAATAATGCACCCATGTCTCGTCACCAGTCACAAGGTTAGAAAATGATCGCTGATTGAATTAAGGGTACAGTTTCAACACTTTTCGGGCAATCGAAACACGTTGTTTCTTGTAGTCTTTGGTAAGCAAATGGGGTTTCCATCTGGCAGCAATACGCTATACTTTCAAATCGCGCTTCAGGATCTTAAAAGCTGATCCTGTCGAAATGCCGACAGTCTTGTTATCTGACGCGTTGTCAAACGTGCATCCTTTTTCAGATGAGTTTGTAGTTTTTGGGTTATTTGAGGGACAGTTGCACTAGGTGGCCTTCCTTGCCTTGGGGCACTTTCAACTGACTCAATCCCACCTTTTAAGCGCACACACAACACACAATTCATCAAATATTGCTTTGGCACGTTTCCCTATTTTAATACGGGTTTTTTAATACCCTCTTATTTTTTTTACTAATTTATTTTGCCATGACAAACACAGTGAGTACGAGTGCACACACTTTGAATGACTGTAAAATAAAAACCAATAGACCGATTTCAAGTGTGTTATGTCAACAGGGAGCCAATGAATTGAACAACACTATAAAATGATTTTCATGGGAAAAGCGTGGAAATTGGGGATTTCGTACCAAAAATTGCAACACTTATTGAACGGTCCTTGTAAAACAAACAAATGTATAAATACAGTACAAACGAAAATTATAAAGAACTTCATTCTGTATAGATTTTGAATTTATATACAGATTCAAATAAGAAAACAGAATAGACATGTTTTGTATAAAATTCTTTCTTAAACAACAGTAAAGATCTGTATTTTCATAATTAATACTACTTTGGTGTAACGAAACAGAAATACCGTTCGGAAAGTACATTTAAAAAACGAAACACGTTTTTTTTTTATTATATTAAAGCTGAGGATCAGTCAAATGATGCTATGATTGGAGGAGTGGTCGGTGGCAGTGTTACTTTGGTTGTAGTAGCTTTGGCTGTCGTTGCTTTTTTCTTGGTGCGAAGATTTAGGATGACTGAAAACGGTATGCTACATGAATCAATTCAGTGAAATGTTCACAATAATATCACACGGTTATTTTAAAAAAGGGTTTTCTATACAAATAGTCAATCTGAAAAAGAAGTGTTTGACATATCTCCGTTATAAAGAATCAAATACATGTAAGAGTCTGTTTTTTGGGTCGAACGCCGAAGTTACGCGCATTCCGAGAGAGAATCAATCCCTATTGACGCCCGTTGTTTGACTCTTTATATATCGTGTATAATTGTAAACATTTTGTTATATTATGATTCAATTTACGGGTGACAACTGATACATTGTCATTATATTCATGATA
Organism: Saxidomus gigantea; assembly: GCA_032359765.1. Taxonomy (NCBI): domain Eukaryota; kingdom Metazoa; phylum Mollusca; class Bivalvia; order Venerida; family Veneridae; genus Saxidomus; species Saxidomus gigantea. Next base: position 5,020 of record JAUMHA010211046.1, on the reverse strand, counting down.
TATTGAAACATTATTTTGCACAATTCAAAGAATTCAGACGGTCGTACTTCTGGCAGTTATAAATGTTGCTGTTTTAAAGGTATAGTCCGGTACTCTAGGAGTTTATTTAAACTTCAAAACGAATCATAACATAATTAATAGCCTAAAAAGGCTATGAAATGGTAGCATGAATACTACCAAGACCTTTATATTTTTGTATGAGAATCACCCACTTAAAATCAATTTTTTTCCTTTTGATGTAGAGTCTTATAATAGTGATAATGTCTGCAACTTAACATAAATGTGATTAGTCACCGCAATGTATGTTTTCTGTTTATAAATAACTTACATTTTACAGAAATCTTACATTGTTGAGAATAGATAAATTTGTTATGATTATTTTAAATCCACCCTTCAATATATTTTCAGAAAAGAAAACAAATAACAACGCTGGTATGAATGTTTCAAACAAGTAGGTATTGTTTAGATGTTCTGGTCTACTAATCGAAACATCCTGATAACACTCCAGAAGCAGCATTTATACATTAATATCATGCAATTGGTCCGAATTACATTAATATCAGTTCAATTCAGGTCAATATGCTAAAACACTGAAAAACATAGTAACATTTCAGAAAAAAAATTGTTGCAAACGTTTTCCAATTTCTTTTTTAAAAACGTCTGCAAGAGCTATCATTTTGAAACCTGGTGAATGTTCACATGACGTAAATAGAAGTTACTGAAGCCTGCGCATGTCCATTAAACGTTTGCAAGTACATTGTACTATCTGCTTCCATTATATCAAAAGAAAACATACACGTTTGAGACTTCTCATTTAATGTGTATTTTCTGGTAAACGAAGTTTTAATTTTACTGTAATTGAATGCTTCTACACGTTGCACTGAAATATACTTTGTGATAAATTTACACAAAATGGTGACCTTGAAATAGTCAGACAATGAAATACATAAAAGTTTTAAATATGCTTTTAAAAGTTGAAAATGTGTCAGTCTTTCATAATAGCTCATTGTCATGTATAATTATGATGCCGTAGTGCATACCAGGCATCGCATACTTTGACAGCGTGCACACTTACCCCACGCGACAGTACGTTAAGTCTAATTCGAAACAAAGTATTATCAATATAGCATTCAACATGTTTTATGTTTCAACTATGCATCCAGTAAATCGATAAAATGTTGATCATTATAATTTAAAAGTCAGATTCGTTCTGAAGTAGGAGATATGGCTTCAGTACCAGTTAGAACAAATTGTACATCTTTTGTAATTCACTTATTTCTAATAATCTGGTTTTTTTCATAACCTGTAGGTCGTAAATGAACGCAGATAAACGCAGAGCAGATATTAGGTCACTGAAACTAATTAAAATAACTATTTTGATATTTTACACAATAAAAGCATAAGTCAGATTGTTGAATAAGATTATATACTGGCCACGCTTAATTTACTAAAACTAGATCTGCCAGATAAATTGGAAACAACTGTTATTAACAATTTAGATACATGTATTATGATTCGTTTTTCAGCGATTATATGGATTTGCAGCCTAGTAAAGTGTACGTGAACACTACGCAAGACTACGATGTGCTACAAAGTAACAGTAAGTAAATTTTAGTTTTATGTTACTAAAAGTTCGTTAAATGTCACAATGCTTGTATTACATGCTGGTTAAACTCGACTTAGTTTTAATAATTAATTATTTCATTATATTATATAAACATTCTTACAAACCGGAAAATGAGTATTGCCAAAATTTTTATTGGAGATGTTTTCAGATCATGATTAACTATAACTTTTAAATGAGATAAAATCCATTTATATTTATCATACATGAACGTTGAGACTAGAATTCAACTCAAAATGATGTTTGATGTTACTGTTAGGGTTGGTATTTTTTCAATCACCCAAGGTTTGATTTTTTTATGTTGTTTTTTGCAGGCGGACAATTGCACCAAGTCGATGATTCAAAAGTGTATGAAAATTTAAAGTTATGAAAAGGATTTATAGTCATTCCACGGATGCCACGTAAATGCATGCAAATTATTGACCGCATTGGATATTAATTATTATTTCTAAATATATTTCATCGTGTGTTTCTTTGTAACAAGAGTCTCGTCTCAGCCGAAACAGAAAAGACGTAAAATCCAATCTTTCACAATATACATACATTGCCAAATGAAAAGGAATGGAACAACAATGTGCAACACCTTTAAAGGTTGATAAAAATGATTGTTAAGCCAAATAGCCGCGAGCAGTCGCTACACAATGTCTGGTCACATCGTTTTATTGTCTTGGTATTCTCAAGATATCTTCCTGTAAACACATCTTGTGTAGTCAAGTGGTTAGTAGTGCTTATTGCATTCACGGACATTCAATGATGACTAAGGGAACAGAGTTTAGATCAATTTGTGTCCAATGGCAAGTGATGCAGCATCATCAGCTCCCACCTTTTGGAAACTTCCAGTCGCAATGTTGAACGTATAATATGTCGAACTTTAAACCAGCGTCAAACATAAATTAACAGACTGTTTCCCCTGGTAATTTATTAATGAAACGACTTTATGTACAATATTTACGTACAGTTAACAAAATAGATTAGACCACATGCAAGTAAGAGGACAAACTTTCATGTGACAGTGATGTATGCGTTTAACAAGAATGATTTTATAATATATTTGATAGAAACAGCAAATACATCCAAGATCTAGTTTTCATCGTGTATCAAAATGGGGCATTTTATGTTTTATCCAGCTACTAATATAAATGGTTACGACAGTTCCATTGCTGTGTCTTCCGATTGATTATATTCTTTGACAAATTTGTTCTGTTCTTTGTTTTGAATTTACTAGTTTGTATCGAATGTATTTTGATAACACACAACACGGATTTATCCCTGATACAACATAAAAGCACTGTATTCATAGTTGTTGATCATATCTACTGCATTTTTAACAGTGTAAGACCTCATTCCTCTGTGTAAGTCTCCTTGTTGTACTGGATGGCATTTACATTGCACTTGTTATTTATCTTACAGGTATTTTGAATTAGTCGTAATAACTTTCAGGACATCGAATGTTTGTTTGTATTTTCGCATGCAGTTGTAATTCAAGCTGAAGACGAACATTTAATCCATGACGTATAAAGACATGGTTGTATCTATATCAACGTAACGTTACAAAGTGTTGCTATTGAAAAACAAGAACTTATCAACATCTTATATGCCGTAATATCAAAATGGATTAACATTACCGTATAAATGTGTATAGTCTTATTTTAATACAATGTGGTTTATTTGTGAGATTATTTGATATACTCTCCGACTCATACAAAGCGATACAAAAAAATGTTTTGATTAAGACAAACTTTATTATGTAAATATTTGTACAGTATCAATCATTGTATATTTACAATGCCTAGTGATCTTACATATCATATCCCTCATACTCAATGTTTAAGAGATACATTTATATGTGGACAACTTTGTGAATGGTTTATACAGCAAAAAGTTAATATTGTGATTTTACAAGAAACACTTTTTGAATGAATTGACTGGATTTTTTGAAGGTAATTTAGCGAGTGGGAAATGTGTCCTTTATTTAGAGGATCGAATATCAAGGGGTGTTCTGTTTTAAATAACAAAACGTTAACCTATCACGTGCTTGACTTTAAGTCAGATTTAGGTGGAAAATATATATTACTTAATTAAGAGGCAAGTTGTAACACTTATTTATGCTAAACATCTCCACACCTAACTGCAAAAAGACGCGTGAATTTTTTTTGAAAATATTTCTTTACTTTTAAACGATCATTCTGAAGGCATTAAAATGATGCATATAGGAGGAGACTTTAATGAAAGTTTAATGAAATAAAGATATACACAAACTGACAAAATAAAACGTGATCAAGAGAGAAAGCCTGTAAACACTTTATACAAGTTCATTTAGAGTAACAGTTTATTTGATATATGGAGGGAACTAAATATAGCAAAATTGCAATACACATGGCGAAATAAAATGGTTTCGAAAAAAGTCTGGACTTTTGATAATTAAATATAATATAGTTACCGTAATATCTTAAACAGATATAAGACATGCAATAATTCAAAGCACGGATCATTTGGCAATATCTATAATATTATAAAGCGTGGTAAAACAAGGTCCTTTAATCAAATCATACTTATTTAGAAGATGAAGATTATTGTAAACTCATTCTAGAAAGGTATCTATTTAATACTCAACAAAGAAATCAAGACAAAGACACAGTAAATTTAGATTTACGTAATTTAGAAAAACAATTAAATGAACTTTATTTTGAACAAACAGTACCTGTAACAATGCTCACATTGTTGTAATTGAAAAAATAAAACTACTTAAATGATTTTAATCTGTTTGCTGCTAAAGTATGATCAAAGGTTAAATTAATAGAAGAAGGTGAAAACATTATAACGATGTGTCATATTTAGAAAAATCACGCCACAGAAGAGTGTACTATTTCTATAAATACAATAAAACGTAATTAAAGCTCAAGAATTATCCGAATATTCGTTCGGAAGGCTTATCGAATATCAAAATACCAATTTCTCTTAAAAAAGAAACTAAATGCGACAAAATTCTACTGCGAAATATTTTTTTATAAGATTAACAACGTAGACAATTGCTAGACTCAAAACATTTTACGATATCAGAATAGACGGGGAAACCACTTTATGAAATATAAAGCAAACTATTTAGTTCTCGAAAACTAGATTTACTCAGTATATCATTTATTGAAGATTTGATTTAAGATAGGAAAATCAATCCAAATATAATACTCAATATGTTTCAAAATGAAATAAATTTGATTTATGAGTACTCCCAAGTAACATAATGAAACCCCAACAGTTCAGAAGAAAATAACTAAAACTAATATGTACTTCTATCAAATCTATTTAAAAGTGCGATCTAATTACACGCCGCCTGGCGGCGGCGTGTGAATTGGAATGCAGCAAGTAAAATTTCCATGGGGTGACGTAACTCCTTTT